>JARLTB010000020.1:9790000-9792500 GCA_030141615.1 Unio pictorum | reverse complement strand
ATGTCACACCTGAGCATAAAATATGTTGTATCCACCTGAATGTCTCTTGAGTCCACTTGCCTTTACAGGTTTACTTGGCGCTGTACAAGGAATAGCCCTTTTATCGTTTTTCTCTGTGATTATCCAGTGTAAAACAAACTCTCTCTCTCTATCTATCTATTTATCTATCTATCTATCTATCTATCTATCTATCTATCTATCTATCTATCTATCTATCTATCTATCTATCTATCTATCTCTCTCTCTCTCTCTCTCTCTCTCTCTCTCCCTCTCTCTCTCTCTCTCTCTGTCTCTGTCTGTCTCTCTCTCTCTTTCTTTCTCTCTTTCTCTCTCTCGCTCTCTTCATATTCAATGCGCAAATCTAAATATCGTGATTCATTATACAGAGAAAGTGGTATTGATAACCAAATATTAAATTATATTTTCTTAAGGATGCACTATCAAAATATATTTCAAAAAATGTTCATTTTATGTATAGAATGAACTTTGTCTCTCTCTCTCTCATTCTCTCTCTCTCTCTCTCTCTCTCTCTCTCTCTCTCTCTCTCTCTCTCTCAAAAATATAGTATCATAGCTAAAAGTTATAATTGCAATTCATCTTTCGTCATACGTTGTAAAATATCGTCTTTATCTAAATTAAAATTGACCAAATCGACATCAAATGTAATTTTGTCAAACAAATACGTAATAAATATATATTTATATTGAATAGAATATAGGGAAAATATACATATTTAGCAGCTTCATATAGTGATACAAATTCAAAACCGACAATTTTAAGACATTTCTATGCAATAAAAGAGATTTTTAATATAGCTCCATGATCTTTTTAATTTGTCAAATTTGTCCATTAGTTGTGCATTTGGACAACGTAGAAACAGATTTAGTTAAATTACACACAACACTATATCTTGGTTCTAACGCTTCCCTCTTCCGCTCCAATAAAACAAATAAATTGCTCTTTCCTCTATTAACCTATTACCTTTGGCAGGCTAACAGGACATACAAATATATGTAAAAACACTCGATTACCAAGTACATATTTGTATGTATGTATGTATGTATGTATGTATGTATGTATGTATGTATGTATGTATGTATGTATGTATGTATGTATGTATGTATGTATGTATGTATGTATGTATGTATGTATGTATGAATGTATGTATGTATGTATGTATGTATGTATGTATGTATGTTTGCGTGTGTGTGTGGGTGCGTGCGTGCGTGCTTGTGTGCGTGCGTTCCTATCTGTGAGCGTGTATGTATGTATGTAGGTGTGTATGTATGTATGTATGTATGTATGTATGTATGTATGTATGTATGTATGTATGTATGTATGTATGTATGTATGTATGTATGTATGTATGTATGTATGTATGTATGTATGTATGTCTCTATGTATGTACGTAAATATATATATATATATATATATATCTATATATATATATATATATAGATATATATATATATATATATATATATATATATGTATCTGTATGTGTGTGTCTGTGTGTGCGCAAAGGAAACTTGTTAAAAGACTATATTCAAGAGAATATAGATGATACAAATGTATGAAATTTCAACATTAGTATGATGACGATATGTATATAAGATATAGGCAAAAATATTCGGTGTGTAGTAGGAATAATGAAACATTCAATTCAGTTTCAATTCAATTTGGTCCCGTAGTTCCATCCAATCAGCGTGGTCGCAGTTGATAGGAAACTGTGGGTGCTGCTCGAAAATTGCCCGTGCAGATGAATTAAATTATTTCCTTCCACCATTTTCGGTTCGCGTGGCAATTGCTTTGGCATTTTCCGAGGTCATGCCATTGTTCGCCAGGTCTTTTTCCAATGAATGAAACATTCATATTTGATTACTATGCAAAGTCACGTTTTCAATACAATTTAAATTTTTCTAAACTTATAATAGTTTAGGCGGCCCACATGATGGTTTGTTGAGAGCGCCTAAACAAAATTTCCTAAATATTTATTATTCTTTAAATACTGCTGTCATGTGTTAAATAACCAACGGCGACAAATGAGTTTACAACGATCCTAAAAGCACAGTTGTTTTCAGAAATAAAAATTAAATATGATAACATATGTAACAAAAGATAATTACAATTCGATGAATTGATAGAATGTTAACATGAGCAATGTAGTTGCACGCTTAGAAATCAATGAGAAAGTATTATCCCGTTAAAGAATGTTTCTGCTTATCATGTCAATGACTAAATGATTGGCAAACATACGACAGTTCCAGTCACGGACACAAATATATTTGACATCCTTATTTATTTTTTTCAAACACAATTTTGGACCATGAATGAAAAACGGAGAAGATCAAAGCACTTATTCAGAAAATTCTTTAAAACGAGAAAAATAATAGCATAGAGATTGCTGATAGATTATTAGAAAACGTAATTGATATGAAATAAAGGTCATTTGATACGTTCTCAAGCTTCTCAGCCCTAGAACATTATGTAATAGAACGGC
>JARLTB010000020.1:9742500-9785000 GCA_030141615.1 Unio pictorum | reverse complement strand
ATCATAACCAACCCAACCCCGGTGAAGAACCAATAAACGCCATTGATAAGGCCTGTCACCTTCATGATGTCGCTTATAAAAGCAGCAATTTGAAACACAGGCATCTAGCAGATGTGAAATTAATTCATGCGTTGAATGCCATTCCTGATAAATCCTTGAAAGAAAAACTGGCTTCATTTTTGATAAAATCGGCTATGAAAAGTAAATTGATGTTAGGTGCTGGTAATTAATAACAACATGGAATCTATTTATTATTCCCCAAGAGGATACTGGAGGGGTAAATCAGCAATCCATAAACTCGCTAGCGCTGCAAAATTGAAAAAAACCACTGCGGCTCATTGGTTATCTAAACAGGCACTATGGCAAATTTATCTACCAGCGCCTAAACAAATTAACTACTCGCATTTTGATGTGACCTTTCCTAATGAAGTTCATCAGGCTGATATATTATTTTTGCCACATGACCACGGTTACAAATACGCATTAACCGTAGTTGATATTGAAAGTCGATACAAAGAAGCAGAACCGTTAAAAACAAAATCGGCCACTGAAGTGGCTTCTGCATTTGAAAAGATTTATCGACGAGGCCCTCTGCACTGGCCAAATCTATTACAAATTGATCCTGGTAAGGAATTTCAGGGTGCAGTGTTATCTACAATGAAATATCACAATGTCGCTATCAGACGGGGCCATACTGCGCTACATCGTGATCAGGCAATTGTAGAACGGTTTAATAAAACCCTTGCTGAGCGGTTATTTGGATATCAATACGCAAAAGAATTCATCCAAGAAAAGCGATCCCGTGAATGGGTTAAAAGGTTACCAACTGTGATTACTGCACTGAATAACGAGATTACTAGAACAATTAACATGAAACCTAACAACGCGATTAAAAAGAAGTCAATACCCGCACAACCACAAAAAGATTTCAAAGAACCAATTCTTGGTAGTAATGTCATTGTGAGGTATTTATATGAACCAGGAGAGCTTGAAGGGGGTACAAAAAGGGCTACTGATCCTATTTGGAGTATTACTGCACATAAGATATCTAGTATAACACGATCTACGGGTAGACCTCCAATCTATAAACTGGATTCAACTGCCCCTCAACGGGGTTTTACTAGACAACAATTACAAGTGATACCCGAGGATACTCAATTACCACCACGGGGTCTTAACTAGCACCGTTGCGTCTATTGCACTCAAGACAAGTCAACATCACATTATTTTTGACATGACCGAGATTGTTATTTTTTCTATCAACGGTGAATTGGCGAGGATCTTTATCCGAATACTGCCAACGCATTATACAATTGCAACTCGCGCAGTGATTATTCTGTTGTTTCTTCAAAGTGATTATTAATTTAGCATCAATATCAAATTCTCGTTGTCTTTTTTTGTCCTGTTGTTTGTAACCAGAGAGTTTTTTTATTAATGATGCTAATATCAATATCATCCATTGTTGTGTCATCATCGTCACCAATGATTTCATCATCGAAAACAATTCTTCGAAGTTGATTTATTCTTCGTACTCTGGATACTGCGAGATAGACTAAATTTGACCATTCTATGCGATTATCTACCATCCAAACAATTGTATCCGATATTGTCAGCCCCTGTGAAGAGTGTATTGTTGCTTCGTATCCTAGCGTCCATGGGGATTTATTAGCACGCAATGCATCTTCAACGACATTGATATCAACCAGCACAATATCATTTAGCACGAGAATTTGTTTTTCACTCTGTCCTGGAATATCAACTTCAATGTTTTGTTTTCGTGTATCAGATGGCCTATAACAAAGAGGCACTGGAAGTGTTGCAAATTTCTTTTTATGCAATTCAAATAATTTCATCTGAAGTGTGTCTCTAACTATTTTTCTACTTGCAATTATCAAATCATTTGGTCTCCACGCCTCCCAAAACTCATTCATTGGAGTTTCCGAAATTATTTCACGGGCTATTTCACACTGGATTCTATCCGGTTGTAATCTAATTAGTTTCTTAAATTCTTTTAATTCATTATCAAGTGATCTATGATCGGTATCAATTTCTTCATAATAGTCTACAAAACCCTTTAGCCATTCATGGGGGGATGCACCTACAAATGGTGGTGGTTGTGCGTGATCACCGCACATGACAACTTTTGTATTTTTCAATAACAACCATTCAAGAAATATTTTTAATACATCTTCTGACACTGTGTCTATTTCATCCCAAATCGTGACTTCAGGAATAAATTTCTCTCCCATGCGCTCAGGAGTCCATTTATCCCCCTTCCATCGGAAAAAACTGTGATAAGTGCAAGCATTTACCCCTCTCTGCATCATTTCTCTTGCAAGTCTGTGTGTTGGTGTTAGTACAATCATATTTGATTTTCCACGAAATAACTCAATTGCCCGGGTTGTTTTTCCTGACCCACCAAAGCCGTTTAAATAAACTGTCTTATATCTACAAATCGGATCAGAAATCGGTGGTGCATTAGAAAATTCTGATTGAATCTCTTTGAGATTCCGATAATTATTTTCAATTGTAACATCTGCTGATTGAATATAATCATGAAGCATTTCCTTCTTAATTCTCCATGACCCCCAATTCTCGTTGCCAGTAGCCATACTACCTTTTATAAAATCAGCCATTTTGCTGTTTATGTAAAATGAGTCAGTTGCAACTCTAACTGCGTTGTTAGGAAATCTATTTAACATCGAAAACAGATTAATAGAAGCATAACCGAGCATAGAAGCTCTCAAATGTGTGTACTGCGGATTGTATCCATCGCTGTAGGTAACAATTGTACCCAATTTGGTTCCATCGGACAGAAATGCGTCCTTACGATTGACATATTTGCCTTTATTCGTTAAATCCGTGATTACAAAATCGTATTCAGCATTGTCTATAATCAATCGTGAAGAATATCTGGTATTGTCGTATTTGCCACCCTCAGTGAATTTTCCGATTATTCTTCTACTAAGATTTTTTGCTTCATTGTTTCTGATTTCAAATAATTGTTTGGACCAGTCCATGATTTGTTGTTCATTAAAATCAGGAAACAGTTTTCGCTGTTCGCTAATTATTTTTTCTAGATCAGGTTGTGGTAACCACACTGATTTCTGTGCTCGGTAGGATATAATTGCTTCACTGACAATTAATGATTTTAACATCCCACAATCAAGCATATACCGCAATAACACTATTGGCATCCAGTGTTTTTCAGACATGTGCTTACCAATCCAAAGATAACTACACGGATGAAGTCCTTCAGCCAATTCAAATGATTCTACACAAGCGAATCATGTTAAATCAAAATCAGGCAGTGGTCCATTAATAGCAACACGGGCCATTTCGTGTGTGGGGTGTCCAAATCGTTTGAAATATTTCTCACATTCTCCATACCCTAGAAAACTCCCTGGATAACACGCAATCATATCAACTGAAATAACGGTCTCAGTGTCGTATTTTGTATTCCATAACCCTCCATGGCTGTATTCAAGACAGGACAATCTGACATCTGATAAAAAATCACTTCGTGTTGGTTTCCACGCATTTTTCTTTCTAGCAAAATGTGCTGCAATTGAGGGTAGTGTAAAACAGTTTGCTAATAATTGATCGTTGTCTTCCTCTTCCAGTGAAAACTCACTAGCTAGTTTTTTCATTTGATTATGCAGTTCTTCAGTACGGTACAATTCTCCGTTGGGCCTTACAAACTGATCAAATCTACATTCATCTTCTGAAGTACTATGAAATAACCACAATGACACAGGGTCTTCTTTACTCAAATGGTAAATAGCATCAAATAATTTCTGCTCTGAAAAAAACTCTCCAGTTTGGGGGATATATTTTACGGTCCTATCACGTGGAAATATTGTTACTGCAGATGACCATGCGTGTTCGTTATGATCAATAATTTCAATGGGGGCTCCATTTTTATTATATTTCGATTCGTATAATACTTCACCGGTGATTGTCTTTACTGATATTGGAAATCTCAATGATGTTTCTAATTTAATTATATCCTGAATTGTTGCCCCATTCTCTTTTACCGTTAACTCCCATTCGGTTATTTTTTTTCGTCTTAGATCAGTTAGTTTATTCCCCCGGGACGCATTTGTGAAGTGTTCCATTATTCGTTCTGCTACACAATTGAGCGTTGTCGAATATTTCATAGGTGCTAGTTTTCCAATATCAGGTTTTTCATTGATCTGATATATCCCGTAAACAACTGCTGTGACAGGATAAGATCTAACGTAGTATGGTTTATCAATTCCAGTCAACATTCCTGGGTTGGAATCCCGATTCACAGTGACAGTTTTGTTGTCCCTGAGAATGGGTTCAAATTTATCCCTAATAATCCATTTTTCATCTTCACGGTTAATGAATTTTATTCGAAAAATATTTCTTTCTTTCCCAAGATGTGAAATTATCACTGCTGCTTTTTCATCATTCATGGTAGCGTCAACACCGCCTCGTATTCGAAATGTTGTCCAACAGTGAGATGCCCCATCACGCTTGAATTCATTAAAACAGTCTCTGATTTTACTAATTATGGTTCTATCAGAAATTTTCATCTTGGGTGTATTAGAAACTATATCAAGATTGAATTGAGCATCTTTCAAAGGGTCGTCTCTTGGACGCTTGTTACGTTTTTTGGGTCTATCGAGATTAAATTTAGGACTAATTTTCAATAATCTCTTAAACTCCTTCATGTTTCCGTCTCTTGGACGTTTGTTACGTTTTTTGGGTCTATCGATATTAAATTTAGGACTAATTTTCAATAATCTCTTAAACTCCTTCATGTTTCCGTCTCTTGGACATTTTTTTGGTTTATCAAGATTACTTTTCAATAATCTCTTGTTACCGTCTCTTGGACGTTTTTTGGATCTATCGCGATTAAATTTAGGGCTAATTTTCAATAATCTCTTAAACTCCTTCATGTTTCCGTCTCTTGGACGTTTGTTACGTTTTTTGGGTCTATCGAGATTAAATCTCGGATTAATTTTCAATAATCTCTTAAACTCCCTATCGGGATTGAATTGAGCATTTGTCAAGGATGATCCTTTTAGCCTGCTCATTGCTATACATAAAACAAACATTTAAATGAAAGTTTTATATATAATGAATCAATGCAAATGGCTTATGATGGGATCAGTAACCCCGTGTAACAAATCATGCAGAAAAAATGAGTACTGTAGGAATCATATGCAAAGTTTTCGACATGGGAGCCTTGGTCCGTTACCCTGTATTCGATGTGGGGTTGGGGTCAAGGGAATATCACAATTGTGTATTGATTGTGGTGGAAAGCGATACAGGGAATTGAAGCGTTATTATGATAAAAGAATAAAAAATGGACAATCCATCAGAAATTATGACCCTGAAAAAGTCTTTGACCCTGACAACGTCACTGACAAAATCATAAGAACCCCTCAAGACTACATCGAAAGATTCTCCAGTGATGTAATCATTAAACCAAACAATGAATTAGACAAACAATAGTGTAGTATATATGAACCAAGAATTCAGACCACATCCCTTGATTAAAAATTATGAAGCATCCAGTGATGGTGTTGTAAGACACTGCATTTTGAAGAAACCAGTTGGTGCTGACAATGGTGTGGGGTATTTGGTGTTTACTGTTGGAAAGAAAAATTATCGCAATCATCGTTTCATATTTGAATCTTTCAATGGATTGATCAAGGGTGATTTTGTTATTGATCACATGGATTCTAATCCGAAAAACAATTCTTTATCAAATATGCAAGCTATCACACAGAGTGAGAATTCCAAACGAGGTGGGACTGGAAAATACTCGAAAAAAGCGAGACCTGTGAAATCCTTAAATACGGCAACTAATGAAGAAAAAATATTTCAATCCATAACAAGCGCCGGTAGGCACTTCGATATTTGTCCACCTTCTGTACGAAGAGTTGCAGAGGGGCGTTATCGATCTGCGATTTCAAAAAAGACCGGAGAGAAAATTCAATTCAGTTATGTCTAATGCATCATATTTTTCAATTAGAGACATGTCATTACTATAGAATAATGAATTCTGAAAACATGAATAGCATCATAGTTGAAATTTTAAAATTGAAAAGTAATAATATTGAACTATCAGATAGTTTGAATCCTGATCAAATCAAGTCGAATTTTCAGGATATAGAATACGGGGTTATGAATAACAAATACATGCTTCCAAAGAAATATGCACTCATCAAAAGAATTCAGAATTCTATTAGGGACTTTCTTGCATTTTCCAGTGACATCAGTGTGTTTGTTCCGTTATATACTATCGTGGAGGGGATACGAAAAGAATTAGGTAACGAATACGAATTGAAAAAGGAAATCAATTCTAAAATTAGAGACCTACGGGCGTTAATTCAAGAAAATGAACAATTTTGATTGCCCGACCCCTTTATCATTTTTTGATTGCCCGACCCTCATTTTTTTAGCCGACCCTCAAGGGGGGATGTCAAAAATCGATGGACGATGTGTCAGATTGATCAAAATAGAATGGAGAAAGTGCCATTATTATTTATTTTATTAAGAAAATAGGCACTTTCTCCATCACTGATAGAAGCTGTTAAAACAATCAAATAACACTTCCATGACCGTGTTAAAAATCATCCGACATGTCATTGATGTCAAAATAGAATGGGGAAACTGTCAGTATTATTTATTTTATATACAATTATGACACTTTCCCCATCACTGATAACGCTGTTAAAACAATCAAATAAGACTTCCATGGTGGTGTTAAAAATCATCCGACATGTCGCACGGTGGTGTTAGGTCGGGTTTTGCAATTGAAAAATTGTTTGAGAGTTTAAATAATGGTCAATGAAGCATTAACAACCCGATGGGCTCGTGAACGATTAGATTCAATTAAGAGATTTGTACCAATTCGTGACTCTGTAAGAAATAAACTGCAACAACGACAGAGTTTACAAACTGATTTTGCTGTGGGGTCTGAAGAATTGTTTAAACCAGTAACCACAGCAACGAAGGAGGTAGTGTCAACAATCTCTGAACAAGGAAAGACCTTTCTCCCTGTGTTAGAAAAAATAGCAGCGAAAACTGAACAAACAAAACAAATGGAATCAAAAAGAACAGTAGGTGATTTAAGCGAGAGATTTAACGAGGAAGGGTTAGCAGAAATTGATAAGACTGATCCAACAAAAATTCCTGAGCTTGTTGTTACGTCTTATGAAAACAGAAAAAAATGGTTGAAACCAGAACATCATAAGTATGTTAAGAATTTCGCTCATTGGGCTGATATATTCTACAAAATCAAAACTAAAAAAAGTCAAATTAAGACAGATAGTCCATCATACATTGAATATATCAATGCGGTGGGTATAGTGTATAATCAATACGAAGAGTTTAAACAACAACAAAAAACGCCAAAATTGCAAAGAAAGCGACAGCAACCTGCAAAGAAAATATTTTTCTCGCCTGGAAAACAACAACTACCACCCGATGATGATGATGATGATGATTATTTTGATTATTTACAAGAAAAACCGGATACAGATAAACTAGATGAAGCAACTGGTTATAGAGGAAAGGGATTAGGGACCCCAAGTAGGGTATGTCCTGATAGTGTTCTCAGTGATATATCACGATTAGAAGTTCTTGTAGGAGGTTTCCGAGCTGGAAATAACTCACAGGAAATAATTAATGAAGCAGCTGATATCTGTAGACGGTTATTTCAAGGTGGTATCATGGATATCAAATCATATCGAGATTTTATTGATGAGTTAGCAAATGGGTATCATAGTGATTGAAATCACTAGTGATTTACAATTCAAAAATTGTTTTCGTCATCGGCGATGAATCACTGATTAGATAAATAACAATTAAATAAGAATGATCATACACTACAATCATGATAAACCAGCCAGTGTCTATGTAGTTAATTCACGGTTTCCAGTTTATAGAGCATACTACGGAGATGGTTTAGGTAATACCATTGCAGGGTTTTTTGCGAGAATGGCCCCAAAAGTGATGCCGTTAGCTAAACAACTAGGAATGAAAGCCATTGATGTTATTCGTGATAAGGGTATTAGTGCTGTTGGAGATCTCGCCGGAAAAGCGTTTTCAGCTGCGAAGAATAAAATAACATCATTAGTGAGACGGAAAAAGAAACCGTTACCTTCTACAGCGGAAATGCCTGCAAGTGTTAGTAAAATAATAAATAACGCAGTAGATGAAAAATTAGCATCGATGGCTTTGCCATCATTGGTGACTCCCGACCCAAATATGATAGCAGGAAGTGCCTTTAAAAAACTACGACGATGAAAATCGCGATTTAGACTCTGATAAATAGAATAAAATGTTCAAAAGGTCACCTGATCCAGCATTTGATATCGATGCCCCAGTGCGTAAAGATGATTCTGTACGCGATTATCAATATTACGCCTATCATGCCATAGACTCTAATAGTCGATCAAGAATTGATCTTCAAGTCCATGATACCAGTAAATACTTTTTACCCTGTGAAGCATTTATCGAAGTAGAAGGAGAACTTGTAACAGCTGCTGATACTACTGCTGTACCAGCACCGTACCCAGCTGGTACTCAAGTCGGTTTTGTCAATAATGGTATCATGGCGTTATTTGAGAGTGCTAGATATCTCATTGATGGAAAAGAAATTGAGTCAATAGATCGTGATGTTGATGTGGCTACAACAATAATCGGGCTAGCGAGATATTCTGATGATTATACAAGATCAGCAGGACCTTCTATGATGTTTGCAAAAGATGTTAAAAATACCGCTGGAGGAAATCAATTTGTTCTTAGACAACCAAGAAATCAGGCTAATACTGCCAATGTTGATGCTGAAAATATGATTATAAGTACTAATGAGAATTTCAATCTAGGAGCTGCGACGCGTATATCAATGTTGGGAGTAGGGCGTAAATCATTTTCATGCGCGATTCCACTGCATCATATTTTTGGATTCTGTAGAAACGTCCGAAATTTTATTTATGGGGCGAAGCATACAGTATCGCTTGTACGAAAGAGTGATGATAATAACGCAATTTGGAGGATTCCAGCAAACCCTGCTGCAGATCATGTAAATGCTGATGCTGGTAAAGTCAATTTAACAAAAATATCATTGTGGATGCCAGTGTTGACTCCATCAATTACTGCAGAAGAACGATTATTATCATTTATGGACCAAGGAGGAAAATCATTACTAAGTTGGTTATCAGTGAGTACAGATGTGAAGCAATCAAATATCAACGGGGTATTCACGTGGAATCTAGCATCAAAACAAGGCATGGCTGCACCACGTCATATATTTATTGCGTTACAGGATAACACACGAGTTGGCAATCAACTTTCCAGCCATATGATATTTGATCAATTAGGTGTTAGGGACGTCTCACTGAGAATAAACGGCCAGCAGGAACCATCTGAAGATGTACAACTTGATTACGGTCAGAATCATATTGCACGCGTGTATCATAGATTGTTGTCATTTATGGCACGTGATCAAAATGTGGATACCGGTCTGCAAATATCACAATATGATTTTAAGAATCTGTATCCGATTTATTACTTTTCATTGGAACATCTTGATTTAACAAGACAGTCTGTCGTTGATATACACTTTAGAGCTAATATAACCCGTCCTGGTATTGCTAATTATAGAGCAGTTGCTGTCATTCTCAGTGATAAATCAATGCTACTTGAAGGTGTTGGTGGAAGAATGAGAGTGGTAGATGCCCCAGTAGAAAATATGTAATTGAAAATCCGAAGGATTTTTCCATTGAATCGCTTTACGATTTAGAATCAATCTGTTTTGTATAATATGTCATATAGTAATATCAATGTGTCCTTGACACCCGGTCAATTAAAAAAATTGCAATCAGAATCAGCAAAAAAATGTGGAACCACAATCACGCTGAAACCCAATCAAATGACTGGTGGTGCAAATAAATTATCGCTGACAACTCGTCAAATAAAACATTTCAATGATGCACTTGTAGCCAAAAAAGGTGTTCAGATTAATCTTTCTGCGGCTGCTATCAAAAATATGATAAAATCAGGCGGTATTTTCCCGTTATTTGCTGCGTTACCAGCGTTGTTTGCGGCAGCGGCCCCAGCAGTTGCAAAAGCAGTCGCATTGGGTGCAGCTGGAGGCTTGGGGGCAAAAGCGGTACAGAGCATTGCTGAATCATATGAACCGAAGAAAGGTCGAGGGTATAAAAAAAAGGGAAAGGGTCTAAGACTACCAGGAACCCCGTATTCATGGTACAGCGGAAAAGGCCTGAGAATCCCAGGGACGGTTTATTAATTGAGGAACCTATGACTCCTATGTCCAATTTTGATTTAATGGATGCTGCTAAAAAACTTGCGATTAAAAATTTTAGAGGTGTCTTTATGAAAGATCAATTACCACATCAACCAAACAGCGTTGAAACCGGTATTATTAATTTAGATAACAGCACCGGACCTGGAACTCACTGGGTTGCATACGCTATTGATCCACGTGCAATCGTCTATTTTGATTCATATGGATTAGCACCACCAAAAGAGTTCATGCGTTACATAAAAAATTTTCCAATGAAGACTTGGTATTCTACGCTACCAACACAACAAATCAATGACCCACCAATATGTGGCAGTGAAGTATTAAATGTCCTTAACGCTATTTCAGCATCTAGAAAACCACCTCATATTGTCGTAAATGAATACACTAGTAATCGCTTTTTAGAGAGAGAAAGAGTTTTACAATAACAATGATTGATATTTGGGGGAGATCTTTGAAACCCAAACCCGATGGCACTGCAACCCCTGATTCTATCAAGGATATAAAAAAAATAATCGAAGATGAAATAGCTGAGACGTTAAACCTAGCAAGTGTTGACCCCGGGGAAATAGTTGTATTTCAAGACAAACAGGGTAAATTGAAATCTAGTAATGTTTCTCTGGATGATATTTTGATTAAACAACGAGACGCAATCGAGAACACCGTTGCGTTATTTTCCGATCAGGGTAAACTCAAACCGGGTGTTCTTTTTTCTACGATTACAGATAGATTAAAAACTCTCAACGATGAATTAAAAAATTATGTGTTGGAATTAACAACACTTCAATCTAGAATTGAGGATAACGGAAAACAGTTTACGTCATTCCGTAGAAATATCCTTGATAAATTTATTGGAACCCCGTTGGATAAAATTGAACTAAAACTTCCGGATATCAAAAAATTCATCGATGAGACGAAAACCTTCATCGAAGCCATCAAAAATGATTTTACGAGGATGATAACAGTCATTGAGAAAACAAAAATCCCTCATGAGAAAACCAACAACTTAGTATACACGATCCAACACGGATCATTTGAGTGGACACCTACATACAACAAATTAGATATCACTGCAACCGTTAAGGGTATTTATCGATTAACAATAGTGAGAACGACTCAATTTAATATTTCATCGTCGAGTTCATCCGGGGTCAATAATACGATTTCAACGATCATCGACAAGGATACAACTGAACAGTTCACGTTAATAGCTACTGATAAAAATCTAGTTAGGGTTTCAACAACATGGTATGTGGAATTCGTAGCGGATTTAAGTTGAAAATTACAAAGCAATTTCACTAACGGTTTAAATTGAAATCTTAAACTGATTTAAAAATAAAATGATTTCATCATCGCAATATCGTTATGATCAGGTCAGAGAATATCAAAATAGACTCAAAACCCTGTCTGAGGAGTATGCAATGAAAATTAAAAAATATCGCAGGAGAATTACCGCAATTGATGTTACTGTGTATGCTGTGAGTGGTGTAATCACCGGAGCTGGCATTATACTGTCTTCAGTAACAATGATGGCCCCGATAGCTGTTCCAATTTGCATTTCTGCGGCAACAACAATCGCTGGAATTATTTCAATAATAACAAAAAAAATATCATCATGCAGCCAACGAAAACTACAAGACTACATAATTCAATTTCATGTTGTATCCACTGCATACTCGCAATTATCCTCATTGATATCGTCATCTCTCGATGATACAATTATATCAGAGAGTGAGTTTTCAGCGATGGTAGGTATTTACGATTCTGCGATGTCAAAATTAGAGCGACAACAACAGTATAATAACAATGACAACACAGATGGAATTACTTCAACAAATAGTGGAGAACACAAACCCAGTACAAACAAGCATGATCTCAATAACCTCAACGAATCCAGAATTCAGTGTGAATTTCCCCTCTCCGGTACCAGTGAAGGAAATCGCGTTAGCAAAATTACGAGTGTATCACAGTTGGCCAAATATTAGGTCAAAATCATTTGGTGGTCAACAACCGAATAATTCACTGGTGTTTGCAAATAAGAATAAAGACGACTGTACCCCAGACTGGAAAGTTGTTTCCATACCAACCGGACCATACCAAATTGAACAAATCAATAACGAATTTCAGCGCAGAATAAATTCGATTACTGGAGCAGAATCAAACATAGCTATAACAGTTCATGAGCCAACACTATCATCTGTCATTGAAATAAGCACAGAAGGATACGTCGTAGATATCTATCAAAGCTCAATAAGAACCGTACTAGGATGGCCTGAATTACCACCAAGGGGGAAAACCGTTGATTTACCAGAACCACAAAAAACCGATTATGTCACAGACAGGATAAAATCTCATAATCCAATAAAGATTTACAAAGATCACAGGGTTACTTTAGAGTTTTTGGGTTTTTTTGGTTTCGGATACCAACCAATTAGAAGAGGGGGGGGGGAGGATAGAATAGCGGGATATAATTTTGTTAACGAATCTAAAATTATTGAAAATTTCACAGCAATGAATAATGATTTATCGCTGTTGTTAATATCTCTTAAATCCGGCTCTCTCACCCGAGATGAATTTATCAGCATCGTAGAAATATGCAACACAATTATCGACGATATGGAAACATTTAATTTAAAAATTATTCAGAATATATTAAATGACGATAGTCCCCCATCGAGAACAACATTTGCAACAGACTATAAAATCCGCGTTGAAGACATTCCAACATTCAAACTACCAGGATATAACGTACCAGAACTAAAAATACTTCTCAATGATGCCATCGATGTTGGTTTTAAAATAATTCATGATACGTGGAAAAAAACAACATCACAGGAAATAAAATTCCTTAAACATAATAATGACCCAGATGATGGTGGCAGGCATATTGCTCCGTTCAATGTGAATATTTCATCGGTGATAGCAATCAATTTAGTATGTGATGTTATCGAAGGAAGTTATCAAATAAATTTAGAACGATCAAATCAAGCTCAGCAGGGATATATTCTGTATTCATTTGCACCAACAGCTCCTCCAGGGTTTCTAATTATTGAAGATCCAACTAATCCAGTCTATATGCGATGTCATAATAATTCATTAACCAGAATCAATTTCAAACTCACTGATCAGTCCAATAATCTGATTGATTTACAAGGCGAGGTTTTACAAATAAGTCTGTTTGTGAAATCGTAGCGATTTTCATCCTGAAAGGATTTTCGTTCTAGGACCGGACTTGATAAAATATTCGGTTGAAAAGTTTTTACTCATTGCAGGATTCATGTTTTCAGACAAAAATGACTAAGTCTCCGTTTGGCAAATGGAGGCTTTCTTTTTTTTGATTTCATTGATTTTTTCATTATTGTTTTTTTGGCTGATTTCATTGATTTTCAGTCATTTTTTTGCCTGTTTCATTGATTTGATAGGGGTTTTAAGCCGTAATCCATTGAAAGCCTGTTCAAAAATGATGTAGGGTTCGCCTCCTCTTCTGCTCGTCAAAACCGACAATTTTAAGACATTTCTATGCGAAAAAGGAGTTTTAATATTGCACCATCATCTTTCTTATTAGTCAAATTTGTCCATTAGTTGTGCACGTGGACAACGTAGAAACAGATTTAGTTGAAGTACACGCAACACTATATCTTGGTTCTATCGCTTCCCTCTTCCGCTCCAATAATGCAAATAACTTGCTCTTTCCTCTATTAACCTATTACCTTTGGCAGGCTAACAGGACATACAAATATATGTAAAAACACTCGATTACCAAGCACATATTTGTATGTATGTATGTATGTATGTATGTATGTATGTATGTATGTATGTATGTATGTATGTGTGTGTGTGTGTGTGTGTGTGTGTGTGTGTGCGTGCGTGCGTGCGTGCGTGCGTGCGTGCGTGCGTACGTACGTACGTACGTACCTACGTACGTACGTATGTATGTATGTATGTATGTATGTATGTATGTATGTATGTATGTATGTATGTATGTATTTATGTATCCATCTATGTATGCATGTATGTATGTATGTATGTATGTATGTATGTATGTATGTATGTATGTATGTATGTATGTATGTATGTATGTATGTATGTATGTATGTATGTATGTATGTATGTATGTATGTATGTATGTATATATATATATATATATATATATATATATATATATATATATATATATATATATATAGATGGATGGATGGATGGATGGATGAATAGATGGATGGATAGATAGATACATAGATAGATAGATAGATAGATAGATAGATAGATAGATAGATAGATAGATAGATAGATAGATAGATAGATAGATAGATAGATATATAGATAGATAGATATAGATATATCTGTGTGTGTCTGTGTGTGCGAAAAGAGAACTGTGTTAGAAAACTATATTCAAGAGAATATAGATGATACATATGTATCAAATTTCAACATTAGTAAGATGACGATATATATATAAGCTATAAGCAAAATTGTACGGTGTGAAGTAGGAATAAATGAAACATTCAGATTCGATTTCCATGCAAAGTCATGTTTTCAGTACAATTTTAAATTTTTCTAAACTGATAATAGTTTAGGCATCCCTCATGTTGGTTTGTTGAGAGCGCCTAAACATGATTTCCTAAATACTTATAATTATTTAAATACTGCTATCATGTGGTAAATAACCAACGGCGTCAAATGAGTTTACAACGATCCTAAAAGCCCAGTTGTTTTCACAAATAAAAATTAAACATGGTAACATATGTAACAAAAGATAATTACAATACGATGAATTGATAAAATGGTTACATGAGCACTGTACTTGCACTCTGAAAATTCAATGAGAAAGTATTATCCCGTTAAAGAATGTTTCTGCTTATCATATCAATGATTAAATGATTGGCAAACATACGACAGTTCCAGTCACGGACACAAATATATTTGACATCCTTATTTAATTTTTTCAAAAACATTTTAGACCACGAAAGAAAAACGGAGAAGGTCAAAGCACTAATTTAGAAAATTCTTTAAAACGAGAAAAATAATAACATAGAGATTGCTGATAGATTATTAGAAAACGTATTTGATATGAAATAAAGGTCATTTGATACGTTCTCAAGCTTCTCTGTCCTAGAACATTATGTAATAGAACGGCATACATAGATACATACATACATACATACATGCATGCATGCATACATACATACATACATACATACATACATACATACATACATACATACATACATACATACATACATACATACATACATACATACATACATACATACATACATACATACATACATACATACATACATACATACATACATACGTTTGTACATACAATTACTTGTTTAAAAAATACACTTAAAGATCTTGCGAGAATTGATATATCCATTAGTTAAAAAAATGGACAGAAACATTAACCGTGTCTATTTTAGTATGCCCTGAATCCATTAACGATATAAAGTCGACCCTGCTCAAGGGTGCAAATCAGGGTCTCCACTGAGCGGTTAAAATGTTAGTGGAAAGACCTGATTTGAGTGCGATGTACATACTGACTTCCTAACTAGATACGTTCCGACCAATCATATATTGTATTTACCACTGATAAGGAAGTCAGTTGAGATATAAATATATATAAGCCTTTCTTTCGCCATTTAGTTTTGATAAGTTTGATGAATAACTTGCATGAATACGCTGGCTTTCAAGATATATTGTAAGCCTTTCATTAAGATATTTATTGTAATTACGCTAAATCACATAATATTTGTTACGTATACCGCTTCTTACATTATACGAAGATCTCCAATTTAACGACATATATGGGGGGGGGGGGTATTTGGCTAAATCTTCAGATAGTCTTTCACTTGCAAATGGAATATCCATTTCCACTTCAATAGTGCTAATGTCAGAAGGATAACGGTGTTTGATGGATGATAGCACCATAATGAAGCACCGCAAAATATATCTAGAAAATGGAGGTGGGTCATCTGGTGCCACAAAGTTAACCTAAAATACATTTATAGCTTTTATTCCAAGTTCAGCACTAGGCGGGTGTTTGCAATTGTATAAGTGGATATGGAGCTGACGAGTTAAGGAGAGAACGTAGCGAAATCACGGTGGAGATGAATGTTTAGTTTTCCAGTGGAGATTCATCAAAGCAAACACTGATACACGGGGAAACTAAATGACTGCTGAGATTATTCGAGTTTTCTTATTCGTCTAGTTGGTCGTTTCTCTATATACATGCATGTATACATACATACATACATACATACATACATACATACATACATACATACATACATACATACATACATACATACATACATACATACATACATACATACATACATACATACATACATACATTCATACATACATACATACGTTCGATCTTCATTACTGATATGCCGCTTTTAATTTTTGTTTGCCTTTTTATTTCCTTTAAGAATCGATAGCCTCTAACAACTGAGGGTCAAATATGTTGTTTCCACCTGCGTCTCCCTTGAGTCCACTAGCCTTTACAGGTGTAGTTGGCGCTGTACAAGGAATAGCCGTTTTATCGATTCTCTCTGTGATTATTCAGGGTAAAACAATCTCTCTCTCTTTCTATCTGTCTCTCTCTCTCTCTCTCTCTCTGTCTGTCTCTCTCTCTCTCTCTCTCTCTCTCTCTCTCTCAAGCACAAACATGCTTTCAATATTTTTTTTTCATTATTCATGTTTGGATGTCCTAATTCGAACTCATTTTGGAACACTTCTTTGTATCTTTTCAGGATGTATTATTATTGAAATAGATACCATTAATATTTGAAGAAAGAAAGAAAATATATAAACTTTAAAAAATGAAACTTCATATTACATTGTAATGAAACTTCATATTACTTTGTATATTAGTATATATTCCAGTACAATCAATGTATTTGTTATTTCGGGTAAAAGGCCTTTCATCGTGATTAAACATCAGAACACAACAGTGGGACACAAACAACTGACAGATATGCACAAAACATTTCTTCAACGTCAAATTTTGTGGACGCCAGCTCATAATATACATTATGTATCCTGTGATGAATACTTGTAAATGAATATTAGCCTTTTAGCAAAACTATCAATCAAAATAATTAACTAATATCACATTGTTTAAAGGTTATTACAAAGAATGTATTTTGTTTAAACAACCGGTGTATTTCAAATCACATACTTTGAATGCAAAAGTAAGAATCATAATTAGAGAGTTTGACGCATCCGTCAATGTGTGAATAAGTATGCTTCTTGAATTTATGAAAATTACTTTAAAAGAAATAGCTATCAGTAAATCTGAATAACACAAGAGAAAAAATATAAAGTAACAATGAAACAAGATAAAACATCACGTAGATTACCAGAAGCTGTTGAATAGTTGTTCGAAACAAAGAGCTTTTAATCTGAATAACACAAGAGAAATAATATAAAATAAGAATGAAACAAGATAAGCAAGATAAGCAATCACGTACATTACCTACAACTGTTGTATAGTTGTCCGAAACAAAGCGTTTATAAAAGTTCTTAATACGTATCACCCACGAAATTGTATCCGGTGTGGTCTTAACTTTGCATATCACTTATCATACACAATACCAACTACAATTCCAGTAGTGAGTATATGCACAATTTTATAATAATTTTTAATTAGCTTATTAGCACTGGTATTCAAAGAAGAATGCGTCAATTTGATATATACATTAACATTATTGCGTGCTTTTTTAACACATAACGTTATTTTACAAACCGCAAATTAATATATATATATATATATATAGATAGATATATATATATAGATATATATATATATATATATATATATATATATATATATATATATATATATATATATATATATATTATAATATATATATATATATATATATATATATATATATATATACAATATTACTTAGCATGAATATCCGCACTTCTTTAGAATATTAGAAAATTTGCATAAACCGTTTCTTATTATATTAGGGAAACTATGTAAGTATGTATTCAGTATAAATATTATATTGTTTGCACATGATAAAACTATTAAAAGTTCAGAAATTATCAAGTTTCTTTCAGTTCAGTACAGCTATATCATTTTTTAAAAATTAGAACCTTGGTCTTTGATGACATTGTTATTAAGATCCGTGAATATATCACATCACATGTAAACCGCTACATTGGCCTAATGTTTAGAGCGTCTCCCGCGGAAGCGGGAGGTCGTGGGTTCGATCCCAGGCCGAGTCATACCAAAGACTTTAAAATCGGTACTAACTGCTGCCTCGCTTGACGCTCTGCACTATAAGATTAGTGGTACTTGTTTGCGTCATGATGCCCCAGTGCTAGACATCACTATAAACTGCCTCACTGCAGACATCGTAGCGATATGACTGAAAAATTGTTAAAGATACGTTAAAAATCCTAATCAAACAAACAAACAAACAAACCAACAAACATCACACGTCATTAACGTTCCCTGCCTATGAAAGCGTAGTGCTTGAATAGTGGAAGAGCTTGACCTGTCAAGGTACCAATATCATCGGGCATAATATATAAGGGAATTGTGTGAATATTCCTATATTAAATCATCTTGTATGACATAACGTTCTCAATTGTAAAAGTAAACGATGTTGATCTACAATTCTAAAAACAGTGTTGTCACAAATGGTCCTATTCAATCAGATGTATGGCAGACATGATGGCGACCTTTCTCTATAAATTACGACTGAAATATCGAAAATTTAAGCACCACATTGCTATTTTTAAAATGGAAGATTTAAAACTATAAAACAACTGTCAGCTTTTAAGATTTCAAATATCCTTGGCATCGGTGTGTTGTAAATAACGTATTACTTCTGAATGATATTCGGTCCAGACTTACGATGAAACTGCAGAAAATTTTACATCCCTAATATTTGTTGAATACCGAATCCTCCATATGAACTCACAGTCTTCCAGCATATTTAGAATGATGATAATGATGATAATGGTAATGATGATAATACTTTGAATACTTTCAATAATATTTGGATAATAATAATATATGGTTTGGTTTTTTATCCTTGTCTTCTGCTTAAAAAGGTAATGTACCTTTCACCTGGACCTAATATCAGCATCATCTTGCAGTCAGATGAAAGCTTTTCTAACATATTTAACCAGTTTTATATGATTTTGTAACTATTTTGGTTCAGTTCTAGACATTCCAATTTATACAGTTCTAATAAACATACATCTATCTCATAAAATATTTTTTATAATATATATATATACTCTTATCTTTATGAAACCATGTTGAGTCAATGCGTCTAGCAAAGTACGACAGCGAAGTTTCACCTCCATATGAGCTTTAGGTCTATCATTGCGCTGATCATTGCCACTGGATATATTGCGTTGCTAATCATGGTGTAACTGCAGCTGAACAAAGTAACACCATCCCGTATTCCACTTTGTGTCAACTGTTGCATATGTACGTGAGTTAAAACCTCAAACTTTGCTTTGCTTTTACACTACCGTTCCAGTTCAAGCCTCACGCTTTGAAGTAACGGCGTGACGCTATCAATCATAAAGTTAAACCAATCAGAAACATCTGCGACGGTTATCATGTCACTTGTAAGGTAAAGAAGGGAATGTTTATATGGGTGATATGTTTCTTTCTTCGAATATTGTCCAGCTGTCCATGTGTTCGTATGAATGCAGTTACGTTTGTTTCAAAACGCCCTCAGTGCATTGATATAATATCCACTTCTCCAGGACTGACAAAAGTCTGGCTACTGGCTTTTGTTTAATAGCTGTCTTTCATATGGAGCTTGAGAACTGCAAATGTCACATATGTCTAGTGTAACCCGTAGCATCACGTCAGTAATCACTCACTCATCCACAAATCCAAAATTCCACGTGAAGCCATGGCTCGTGTTATAGTCATCCCCGGCAGTTAGGGCATATCCACGCCAATAATTGGCTTGCTTTTAGGCAGACACGGGCATATAAATATTCAAATAAATATCACATTATACTTTAAAGTTTTGATCCGCATCAGTTTTCAGATTGGACCATCACATCATGTCCGAAATGTTCAGTAATATTTCTAGCAATGTAGGTCCCTGATCAGTGTTACCGAATAGAGCTGCAAGTACAGGATACGTCTCAGTATTTACTCCCATGTGAGGTCTTTTCTATACGAATAAAAAACTTATAAAAACTGACTGTAATCGTTACCTCGAGGAAACCAACGCTGAAGTTTTCATTAATTATGTCACTGCGTAATTCATCAGCGAATGTAATCTCATTGATGGAAATGCAATCCAAGCTTACATGGAGAAAGTTGACGTAGCCCAAACAATTCCCAAGCATGTCAGATATCAGATAGGCCCGTCTATGATGTTTCACAAAGATTGAAATAAACATGGACATCATAGCAGCGTATCAATACAAACATTGTCTAAGCGATAGGGATGGACCATCGCTCGCTGTAACTCTACACTCGCTGATTTTTAAGGTTATGTGGGAATCTTCACGGCGATTGAATGTCTTTTTCGTAATTTGGATTTTCATAGATTTCCGTAGCCAGAAACAAGGTCTTATTGCACCTAAAGACCAACTAAATAAAGTAGATTATTGATGAAGGTACCGCTGCAAGCAAATATGTATTGTTGAAAATGGCATTATAGATGCATGTAACTCTTTTGGTGGCTGAAGAAATGTGAATGGTTCTTTATGATCCCTGGAGCTTCATTTGCAGATTCCTTAACGTGTCTTTACAAAATTGTACCAGATATGATCCTTTATTTGTTCGCACACGTAAACCTATTTCGTGGGCGATAAGCACATTTAGATTCATTTACCCTGCAATGCATTGATGTGGCTTTAATGGAAAATAATATGTTACTGACGAGCTCAAATGGACGAAATAGATTTAATGATGCTCATGTGGAAAATTCAAAGTTTTTCTGAAACTCGTTTGCAGCAGCATAAAATAAACTAATGTCATATTCTGGAGTTAATTTGTAATTAGCAAAGTCCAAATTACTATAAAAATACAAGGCTGACAAAAAGGCTCGCTGACAAGCACTTAAGTTTTCTATTGGAACTGATTTCCATTCTAACGCTGATGGTTGCTGAAATTACAGTGTCTGCTGCAGGCTGTCAGAACCGCACTCAGGATGACTGTGAAAAAGGTTCTATTCAGCGAGCCGTCTGGGTTCATCGGTGAAATCCCTAGGTTTTTCTCGAAGAAAGAAATTTGACTTCAGCTGACCGTGGTCTCGCCGCTGATCAATTTGAATTTACTTGCTAACTCAGAAGAAACAAGGATTTACCTTGAGTCTTTAGCCTGATGAACATGTATCGATAATCCCCAACACCTGGTAAATCGGCATTGTTAACCTCGATTGATTAATAAAACATTTAACTTTTTGGATCACAAATAGGATCATGCTACAGCACCTGTTGCACTTTGGTTCGTACTGATTTGCGTCACTTCATGACGTTGCTATCATACTCATACGCAGGACACATACCTCGATTGCCAACACCACGCGCACTCGTCGATTTTGCATTGTTATTTAGTACCTACACTTGAAACATATTCGACATGCCAATAGAGATCTAGGGACACGCGACCGATGAACATGACATCTCTCATCTAAAGAATAAATATATTCTTTGCGTCTATCAGATGACTTATGAATATGGACGGATAAGCAACAAGAAAGAGACAAAATTGACCGCGAGAAAACTAAAAGTAAACATAAGGACGAGCTAGACAGAAGAAGAAACTTCTTAAGAGATAAGCAAGACCATAGCTATCTTTTAGACACTGTGCTCCATCGTTCATAATTGTTTTTCTTTTGGAGAATAAAGCAAATAAGAGAGTAAAATGTGTAAACAAGTTTGTTTGTTTATTTTTAAATCTATGCTAGTATCTTAACATCTTTACTTTTTAATCCTCTAAACTCTTTCAAACCTCATTGTTTCATCGCATTTCCGCCTTATGATGTTTCTTCTTTCTTAATTGGGTATCATTTCTTTTAAGCATTTAAATTTAAGACATTGCAACAGTCATAACCGGACAAATTAAATCCTAGAACTTTAACAAATTGGTTTTAATTATCATTTCATTTGGTTCAACAAACCTCTCTTTCTTTAATTTTTTCTTCAGTTTGTTCAATAATTACGTCAACTACCCATGCCTAATAACCTTATCTTTCATCACCTGCTTTACTAATTGATTAGTGCTCACTCGCCAAGAATCTCATACTAACTCAATAATGGATCATCTCAATAAACACCAGACTCGCCTGTCTTTCGTAGAGATCGTCAGTAAACGAAAGCAAAGAACATGCGGAGAACCTCCCAGCAATATTGGCGACTTTGTTCTCATTGGAAAGCAGGGGGACGCAGCTTTTTACGAGTGTCCGGGTTTAGACGTGTTCGATCACTCACTAACTCCGACGTGTCCAATCATCTACTGCCAAGACGACGGAAACTACTCTACACCTGTATTTCAGCCAGATGTATTCATGTGTGAAACTCGTAAGTACCAGTATATCACCATCGACCAGATAAATCATAAATTAAAATCATCTGACCCATCTCTGAACTTCTAAGCTGTTGAGGCATCTGATTTGCTTAAATTAGAAAGAAACATGTTCACGTTAGTTTACCCTCAGGCAAATTGGATTGGGATATTTCTCTTTGACTTTGATTCGTCAAGATCTTTATTTTCATTTCGGTTTTACGAAAAGAGTCTACATTATTATCGTTATTAGCGACAAGATTTCCTTGCTAGTTTTGTTGCCGTTATCTCGCAAATAACACACACCATCAATGTAAAGATTTATGACATATTCTTAGAGTCAAATGCTTCTACAAGCAACGAGATTTGATATAGATAAAAGGCCACCAACAAGAAAAACAAGATATTTAAATCGCAGAGAATGAGACCCTTTCAAATGAAACATCGTTCGATCTAATGCAGACATAATAGAAAGAACAGTGTTTGAATTGGTCAACCAACGAAAGTCAACTCAATTGTTCCATTTTTCCTTGCTGACAAGGCAATCATAAGCAATGGTTTCCTGAACTGGCTGGAATGAATTACCTACATAAACTAAGAGTTGGAATTATTATACCGGTCAAGCACCTTAACCAAATATTTCAATTTTTATTTCTTCATCTATGATGCTGACCTTATACAAATGTGCACAAGAACAATGTACAGAAATCATCAAACCATGTTCAGCTAAATATCTACGCTCCAAATAAAACTGAAACATACCTTCAATTAAACTTTGCAACCACCTCTTATAAAAACTGGTTGCGGTGTGTACTTACGTCCGCGTTTAGAATAGTAGACAATGCTACTCACAACCTCAATCGTTTGTATTTGTACTCATGTTCCTTATTATAGGAAAGTCACCTAATTCATACAGCTTCTCAACCTTTGTACAATTGACGCGCAGTTTTAAACATATGAAAGTAAATGACAAGATGTGCTTCTTAGTAAATGTACTCATGTGTGCATTGACAATGTTATGTTTTCAACCTTACAGCGAGAAGAACTTGCCCGACTAAACCTTAATTTAACTCAAAATTGCCGAAAAAAAACCAACTGCTAGATATCCTTTGAATATTCTGTGTTGATCTGGAGAAATGACATTAATGACTGTAGTACTTAACATTGTCTATAACTTAATCATATATCCCTCATTTAGATGTTTCTACGGTAAACAACAGTCAATATCATTCAGAATATTACGAGGAAATGGTTTGCTTTGAATATATCGAATACTGCAGTCTTTTGCTGATATCACAACTGTTTTGCTTATTACATTTGATGCTTCTTTTTCAACTCTGGAACCAGTCTCCTTCTGTACTAAATGTATTATATGATTATTGAAATGTTGTAAAAGGAGTCTAATTGTGTAGAGTCTGTGCGTGTATATTTTAAAACACAAATCGAAAATAAATTTTGCTTAAGATAAAAATAATTTCCATGTCACGAATTATATCCCTAAACGTCTAAATTTTATATAAAATAAATATATAAATAAACAAAACTCACGAATGAGATAAAACAGATCATAAATACCAACTGGGTATTTACTGGCTAATAACAAATGACACCCTTATGAACAGGATCAACATAGTTTGACCAAAGCGAAGTCTTGATGACTGACATAGACACTTACAACAACCTTACCCACATATATAAATAGATAACCTTAATAATCTATGATGTTGGTTACTTGTCCTTCGCCTTCAACAATTATCACATACTAACAATCTAGCGTGATTTATGGCAAATTTATTGTCTGAACTGTCTGTATCACATTTGACACATGGCCAAGCTCTTAATTTTGCTTAATCAATAGAGGACATGCTGCACTAATGCAATTTACACATTTGCTTCTGAACTGCTTCTGGAATTCTCTTCAGTTTAAAGTCTGCAGCTCCACCGTGGATGTGACATCGCCAAGTAAAACAGTCCTCTAAAGGATATTGTCGAAGGATCTAGTGTCTGTTGACACTGAACATGACCTCCCTCCATTGGGTCGCCGTAGAAGTTATTTTCAATTCACTTGTATAACATTATGGTGACAATGTCTACATGTCTCATGTGTGGCCTTATGTTATCACATCATCAGAACCCGGATGCAATAATAATAATAATAATAATAATGATAATAATAATAATAATAATAATAATAATAATAATAATAATAATAATAATAATAATGATGACTTTCTATAGCGCCTAATCTTTCGAAGCTCTAAGCGCTTTACACCATCAATAATGATATGACTACACTACAGAACAACAAATGACAAAAATTGAAATTGGAAAACATAACAAACATGCTGAAAACATATAAGATACAAAACATGATTAGGTCGCTATGTTTGTCCCTGCAGTCGAAACAGGTGAGTCTTAAGAGCAATCTTAAAAGGGTCCACTGTGTCTCTGTGTCTAATTTCAATGGGAAATTCGTTCCACGTCGCCGGGCCCTGGTATGCAAACGAACGTTGTCCATATGACTTTGTTTTTACATTGGGAACAATGTGTATACGATTATCAGAAGAAAAGCGTAAGGATCTAGCTGGTGTAAGCACATTGGTAAGGATGGATAGGAATGATCGACTGGAGTCTGTCATTGAAACATAGAAAATAAAACAAATTTTGTGTTTGATTTTATATCGAATCGATAGCCAATGTAGGGTACAGAGCAGTGGTGAGGTGTGCTCTAATCGATGATCCGTGCAGCTGTGTTTTGAACTTTTTGAAGTTTCAGGCGTAAATATTGTGTCGAACCAGACATAAATGAGTTACAATAGTCCAGTATTGAGAGTACTAATGAACACACAAGTGTTTTAGTTGCATCAACTGAAAAATATTTACGAATGGAACTGATGCGTCTCAATTCAATATATGCAGCCTTGCATACGTTCATGACATGTTGGTGCAATGTGAGAGTACTATCTAGAATAACGCCTAGGTTCCGTACTGACTGTGAGAATTTAATGATGCCAGCGTGTTTGAAGACCTAACTTTTTATGACCGTTTTCTGCTATATTATCCTCGTCAGTATTTTCAGTCATTCCATGTGAAAATATCTGGAATCTTCGGAATAGTATACGTACACCGGACATTCATTGTCATTATATCAAAAAGGTACGGCTGTCATGGTGGAGGTTTCCTTATCGCTCTGTCCTCTAGATATTATTTTGAGGACCAAAATTGTCTCAAGCTGAAGAACAATGGTTCATACTCTAATGCACATCATATTCAGTTACGGCATTGATGGAACAGTAATCAGAAAATAGATCATAACCAGTCAATTCCTGTACATACACCCTCACCCGTTGTCTATTGAGATCGATCAATCATGCACACATGATAATCCTAAAACGTGAAATTTAAAATAACAATCCGTTTGCGGTAATTATTCAATTTACGTTTAGGAAAAGTAGCAAGATTATGTGCTTTTTCACTCGATGTAATTTCACTTGGTACACAATTGCATTATCATGGAAATGTAAGTATATTACCACGATGGAATTATATCTTCAACATTAAGGTTATTTTGAATATTTACGTTTCTCTGTTTTACTTTTACCTCCACATTGTAATGTTAGAGCCTTGCCAGATCAAGCAAAGAAATGTTTCTTAAATTTAGAATTACAACCTATGCAGTTGCGTAGTTTGGGTTAATATCTCGAAATTATGGGCATGGTAGTTTTAATAACTGTTCCTGGTAAAACATGGTATGCTTGAGATTAATGGCAGCAGCAACTTTACAATTAGTATATTGGATATAATACTGGTATTTGTTTATTCAAGTTCATGATCAATGCCCATATGTTTAATTTGGCGTTCAAGCTAAACATTTATATCCGTTTAAATGAAGCTATTGAACTCATAATAAATATGTACTGCAGATCCCATTAAGGATATATTTTCAAGGTAAAGGTTCCATGTTAATATTGCATCTATAAATCATAATTTCACTACTACAAACTAAATTGATGTGTTGCTGGAGAAATGGATAAACCTTTGCAGATATATGGGTATATATGCTTATGTGTATGCTTTGACAGATCTTTACCCCCGTATGCTTGTAATATTATATAATGTTTTTACGTGAAGCTATGAAGAATGTTTAAGTGGGTTGGAACATTTTAATTTGCTACTTTGATACAGTTATATATATATATATATATATATATATATATATATATATATATATATATATATATATATATATATATATATATATATATATATATATATATATATATATATATATATATATATATATACATTCCATGTATTAATTTTAGCGGAAGAAAGATATGAAGTTATTCAATCGACTTCTGGAGAAATTACATCCCCAAACTATCCATCGAATTACAATCCTTCATCTGACTCAACCTTAACTGTTTGGAACATCATGGTGCCAGGGAAGAACCTCAAATTTAGAGTAGAAGATTTTGGTATTGATTACAACACCGTAGTTCAACTGCTGTGCGGACTTGGGTAAGCATTGTTAGAGAGCAAGGTGATGCGACTAGTTTCGTTTGTAAGTTTGCATTTTTATGTTTCCTTTTAATATGCAATTTGTTTCTAATACGCGTATGACCATGAAAACGTAACATGATTTGATAAAAGATGACAAACAGTGTATCTGTAAAACGGTTTACCTATGTTCATCATTGTGTAATGTGACTGCTGTAAGGTACGATTAATTTGTATCAGAAGTGTTTGGCTCTTTGCATACAATGAACACTCGTAATCCCAATCTTAGTCAATGCACTTTCTAAAATACATTTATATTTTAGAATATTAAATTACTTATATTTTATTTTTAAAGTTATACTACTAGCTATCAACGGGGGCCCCGAGTGGCCGAGTGGTCTAAAGCGCTGTCCGTTCCGGATCACTGCCATCTCACCTCTGTCTGCGTGGGTTCGAGTCTAAGATTCGGCTAATGTAGTTATGTGAGAAAGCTTGCCAGTAGCTTCTCGTGGGTCGGTGTTTCTTTCCTGGGGTTTTCCGGGTTCTTCCTCCACCATTAATACTGGCCGCCATGTATAGCCTATATTGTGCTTTAAAATGGCGTTAAACCATAAAAACAAAACTAGCTATCAACAATAATAATTCTAACCATCGAGATCTTCTCGTTTTCATCTCTTTTGTTGCTTCATTTAACCGTTTTCTTTTCTTGTACTGACCCAATATTTTTGGACCGCAGTGAAGACAAAATCTCAATTCGGTGACATTTTCCAATATGAATGACCAATACAAAAACCTTTTCACTCACGTCACTCAGTTCGGGAGAAATCAAAGACATTTACAACCCGCTTTAAATCTCAAATTATTGTCAAGATGTATTCAGGTATCATAAAGAATGACAATGAGACTGTCGCAAACACTAGAGTGAGGACATATTAACTTGACATTATATTTTGTCTCTGTTTTATTTATCGCACACTGATAATATGAGAAAACGTACGGATATCAGTTAGCCAAAAGTAGATCAGGTACGGATAATTGTCATGTTTATCTGCCAATGATACAATCATATATATTTTTTAAAAGACGATTCTTGAATTATATATGTTACTTGTTCATTCTCTTTTAAAAAGAAAAAAGGAAAGAGTAAAGACAACAATCTTTGTAAAATTAAATAAATAATTTATTTCCCTAGAGGAACAAGGTCAAAATGACAACACGAACACCAGGTGAAAATAATCTTACAGAATTCGAATAATCTGAAGAAAAAGTACAAATAAACTCTAACTAGTCACAATAAAAATCGAATTATACGTCTCAAGTGGTAAGGCAAAAATAATTATTATTTCGCAATATATCAATATTAAATCTGGCCAGAGCGCAAAACCGACACGGGTCAGTCCACTAGAAAAACTCAGTTTGAAACAATTGCTACATGTTATTTGTCACTTACTCCTAGGAGGGAATCGATTTCACTTTACGAATCTGCTCTAAAAAAGGATTTTTAAAATTAATACAAAGGTTGTTTACTTCAACTCATGAATCAAGGTCAGGAACTCGGTCAGCATTAGATACAAAGTTTCTTTATTAGTGTTTACAAAAAACTGAACTGAAGTTCTGGAAAATATCAAATCCAGTAAATTAAATTTCATTACTATAGCATGTAAATGAATTTTAAAATAAAGTACAACTAACAAACAAACAATTAAGTTGAATCATATATAGATAACATATATAACACTCATGAATGTGTTTGTCATTATGTTTTTATATATAGGGGTTGCTTCTTTGCTTCGTTCTGCCCAAAAACTCCAATGAAATTGTTTCCAATTCATAAATAGAAGATTCATGTATCTTAGTGATGGCCTATCATGAGGTGGTACAATGTACTTGAGATAGAAACAGAGAATAGATGAGAACATCCTTTCACGTTTCGAATCCTTATTATTTCGTTTAAAACTTGGTGATGACTATATATTCTCTATTTCTTAAATGAATATCTCTTTCTGGATTTTATCAAAACAATAATGAATCGATAAGGAGGTTTCCCGGAGGATTTATTTTCAAGGAATTTTCCGAGTTTCTTTGATGTCAATCCAATGGATATATCTAAGTACTAAATTAGCAGATAATAACGGTGGAAGAATTGGAAATTACACAAGGCCATTGAACTCAATAAGGGCACGATGTAAAATCAATTTCTTAGTTTTAGGCTCTTCTATTGTATCTATATTTGTAGAGAGGCACATATAGTTCATATGAAAGTAGACTAATTGGGCAGTCAATGCTCCAAATTATCGATTTGAAAATTTTATAAAAGTGTTTATAAATATAAGAGATTGTGGCGTGTATTTCAGCAAGCAATATAACAATGCAAAATACTATTATGTCCAATTTAAACATGTCCTCATTGTGGTTGCCAATCATTGTTTCCACTTCAGAAATATTATATTCCTGCAGGTCGTTTCTTTTTAATTTTGCACTTGCTATTGGGTTTTTTCTTCTCAATAAAACAAATTTAATCTGCAAATTGCGTACCTACCCTTTAAATTATAGTCGTGAGGCAATTGTTATGTGCATGGTTTTGATAAGCTCTATATAGACAATACCAAGATATATTCCATGACGAAGAACAATTTTTTTACGAAACAACTGATGTTAATTTGGCGAATAAAATTTATATAATGAGAGATTTGAGTTTCGAATCAAGTCCAATGATAAACCATACAACACAAACATGACGGATATCCTAGCAATACAAACAAATTAAAACAAGTCATTAAATATTAAAACATTAACTAACACAATACATTACCTGTTGACAAAGGAACAATACACAATAAGCTGGAGAAAAGCAAAAATGCCACTAATGGCTTTCATTTTTATTATCACATTTTTCTCCAACCAAATCTTCCTTTTCCGGATAACAACTAAAGTTCAAGATAGAGTGAACCTATTCATTCAGGAGTAACACAAACTAAATAATCAAATGTTGTACAAAGACCCCAGTACATATCTCTGAGAATACAACTATGCTATGCATGGAAGATATTCAAACGAAGTAATTATTGTATCACCAAATGATGGCATCACTTATTTGATTGAACACATTGCGAAAGCCTGGACTCAATTGTATCAAGATGTCTTCCTTTAACAAATCTACGGATAACAAAATAAAGTAACGAGTTCCTCCAACAAATATACATAAGAAGAAGGGAGTAATCAAATAAAATTTTGTTTGTAGCAAAGATGGTTAAAAGTTTTTTCAATGGGTGAAGGAAGAGCTAACTCTGAGCGAGGAGTAGTGGTGAAACAAATGCTACGAAAACCGGTATATGAATGGCGACCTATTAAGGATAACACCAACCGTTTATTCGATGTATCAATACTTACAAAACAAGCTACAAAATACGATGTGTTTGTGTCTGTGTGTGTATATGTGTGTGATTTGGTTTCATAACGTATCTTTAGGTATAATGGTATAATGGTAGCAATTGCTTTAAGAAACGATTTTTAAAATTAATACAAAGGTTGTTTACTTCAACTCATGAATCAAGGTCAGGAACTAGATCGGCATTAGATACAAAGTTTCTTTATTAGTGTTTACGAAAAACTGAACTAAAGTTCTGGATAATGTCAAATCCAGTAAATTAAATTTCATTAGAATAGCATGTAAATGAATTTTAAAATAAAATACAACTAACAAACAAATAATTAAGTTAAATCATATATATATAACATATATAACACGCATGACTATGTTTGCCACCATGATTTATATATAGGTCATGCTTCTTTGCTTCGTTCTGCCAATAAACTCCAATGAAATTGTTTCCAATTCAAAAATATAAGATTCATGTATCTTAGTTATGGCCTATCATGAGGTGTTACAATGCACTTGAGATAAAAAGAGAGAAGAGATGAGAACATCCTTTCACGTTTCGAATCCTTTTTCTTTCGTTTAAATCTGGGTGATGACTATATATTCTCTACTTCTTAAATGAGTGTCTCTTTCTGGATCTTTTCAAAATAATAATGAATCGATAAGGAGGTTTCCCAAACGATTTATTCTCAAGGAATTTTCCGAGTTTCTTTAACGTCAATCAAATGGATATACCTAAGTACTCAATTAGCAGATAATAACGGTGGAAGAATTGGAAACGACACAAGGCCTTTGATGTCAATAAGGGCATGATGTAAAATCAATTTCTTAGTTTTAGTCTCTTCGATTTTATCTATATTTGTAGAGAGGCACATATAGTTCATATGAATGCAGACTAATTAATGCCTCCTAATTATCGATCTGAAAGCTTGTATAAAAGTGTTTAACAATATAAGAGATTGTGTCTTGTATTTCAGCAAGCAATATAACAATAAACATACTATTATGTGCAATTGAAACATGTCCTCATTATGTTTGCGAATGATTGTTTCCACTTCAGAAATATAATATTCCTGCAGGTCGTTTCTTTTTAAATTTGCACTTGCTATTGGGGGTGCTTTTTTTTCTCAATAAAACAAATTTATTCTGCAAATTGCGTACCTACCCTTTAAATTATAGTCGTGTTATGTTCATGGTTTTGATAAGCTCTATATAGACAATACCAAGATATATTCCATGACGAAGAACAATTTCTTTACGAAACAACTGATGAGAATTTGGCGGATAAAATTTATATAAGGAGAGATTTGAATTTCGAATCAAGTCCATTGATAAACCATATAACACAAGCATGACGGATATATTAGCAATATAAAAATTAAAACAAGCCATTCAATATTAAAACATTAACTAACACAATGCATTACCTGTTGACAAAGGAACAATACACAATAAGCTGGAGAAAAGCTAAAATGCCAGTCATGGCTTTCATTTTTATTATCAGATTTTTCTCCAACCAAATCTTCCTTTTTCCGCTAACAAATAAAGTTCAATATAGAGTAAACCTATTCCAACATTCAGGAGAAACACAAACTAAATAATCAAATATTATACAATGACCCCAGTGCATATCTCTGAGAATACAACTATGCTATGTATGGAAGATATTCAAACGAAGTAATTATTGCACCACCACATGATGGCATCAATTATTTGATTGAACACATTGCGAAAGCCGGGACTCAATTGTATCACGACGTCTTCCTATAACAAATCTACGGTCATAGAAATAAAGTAACGAGTTCCTCCAACAAATATACATAAGAAGAAGGGAGTAATCAAATAATATTGTGTTTGTAGCAAAAATGGTTACAAATTTTTCAATGGGTGAAGGAAGAGCGAACTCTGAGTGAGGAGTAGTGGTGAAACAAATGCTACGAAAACTGGTATATGAATGGCGACCTCATACAGATAATAACAACCGTTTATTCGATCTATCAAGAAATACGATGTAGTGTACGTGTGTTTGTGTCTGTGTGTGTATATGTGTGTGATTTGGTTTCATAACGTATCTTTAGGTATAATGGTAGCAATTGCGCAAGTCCAGATAGGTGGAGCTTAAAGTGTTGAGTCCATTGCATTCAGAAAAGAACAACAACACAAGCTATGATTGGTGGATTATGTAACAGATGTATTTTCTGTTAGGCTTAAGCAATGTTTAGCCTCTTGGCAACTTGTGAATTTATGCTAATTCCTATACAGATTATAATTTGTATTTTTTATGACTTTTTGAAAATGTGATACACATGACTGAACATAGGTATTTTGTGACTAGATAATGCATACCCCTGTCTAGTTAGAGCAGAGTTATCTCTCTTAAATGCAATGGAGTACCTGGTTTTGTCATCATCAAATTGACAATCTAACAGTGTTCTCTATAACAGTGTGTGAGATGCACGCTAAAATAGAAAATATATGTATCTCTCCAAATATTAGCATTAAGGTGTATGGAAAAAACAATTAGTACCGTGATAACTTTAATAATGTTCAGTCATATCGCTTCGATGATTTTTTAATGATGTCTATTACTAGGACATCGTGCAACAAACATGTGGCACCATGTCCCACCCAGTCATATTATCTAGGTTCCATGTTTCTTCTTGCTGAGCGCCAAGCAAGGCAGCCGGTAGTATCATTTTTCATAATTCTATGGTATGAATCCGCCCTTCTTAGATGCGTCGACGTCTAGCATCTGAGGATTAATAGGCGTCATATTTAATCCGAACCTAAAGAATAAGCTGTTACTTTCAAAGGTGATCATATCAGCTAAGTTGTTTTTTATTTAATGTACTAATGTGTAATTTGAGCCTGATATGTAGACAGAGCACAATGATTGTTAAGAATTTGGTACACTTTTTAGAATATATATATACACACACACCACACCACACACACACACACACACACACACATATATATATATATATATATATATATATATATATATATATATATATATATATATATATATTTATTTATTTATATCCCTTTGTCTTGCCGACCGTTGGGGCACCACTGGTGACCGGACAACCAGCTCCCTCCATTCCAATCTGTTCTCTAATACTCTCACTGGGTCACTCAGCTTCTGTCATGTCTACTCTGAGATGTAATCCTCCCATCTTTCCTCTGTCTTCCTCTCCTTCGCCCTCCCTGCACAGTACCTTCCATGACTGTCGTGGCAAGCCCTGTTGATCGTGTGACATGTCCATACCATTACATTTTGCGTTTTTTCATAATGGTAATAGCTCTTCATAGGGCCCAATGGCCTGCTTAATTCTGTTTCCCACTTCCTCATTCGTGACATGATCTCTATATGTAATGCCAAGCAATCATCGAAAGCATCTCATTTCAACAGCTTGAATCCTCCTTTCGAGATCCGCTTTGAAGGTCCATGACTCACAGGCATATAGGAATACAGATGCAACCAAGGAGCGCATCAGTCTGATCTTTGAGCTGACTGAGGTGATTCTGTCTTTACAAACTTTCTTCAGCCTTGCCATTGCTGTTATTGTCAGCGCAATCCTGGACAATATTTCTGGTTTCGATCCCTCGTCTGCCACGATGGCTCCTAAGTACTTGAATCTATTAACTGTTTCCAGTTTGTGGCCTCTAATCATGATGTAAGTGCTGATGCCACTGATGTTGTTGGTCATCAGTTTGGTCTTCTCTGCACTGATTTCCATACCAAAAGCAGTAGCTGTCCTTTCCAATATTTCCACCAACTGAGCTATCTCCTCTTCATTTCCTGCAAGGCCATCGATGTCATCAGCAAAGTGCAGATTCGTTATTATTCTGCCTCCAATACTGACAGTTCCCTCATGGTCTTCCATTGCATCAGTCATGATTCTTTCAAGGACGATGTCTGACTCCCACGGTTGTCCTAAACGAATCTCCTATTTGACCGTTGAAGCATAGTGCGCTGGTGGCCTTGCTGTAAAGGCTTTCTATGTCTTTAATCAGGTTAGCGTTGATGTTGTACAGCTTCATGGTGGACCAAAGGGCTGCATGCCATATCCTGTCAAAGGCCTATTTAAAATCTATAAAGACATGATAAAGGTCTTGTTGGTAGTAGATTTATTTCTCACATAGTATTCTCAGGTTGAAAATCTCTTCAGTTGTGCTTCGCCCTGGTCTAAAGCCTGCCTGTTCTTCAGCTATGATTTCATTTGCCTGTGGCTTCAGTCTGTTTAGTATGATTTTAGCATGACTTTGCTTGGGTGGCATTTAAGTCTGATCGTACGATAGTTCTGCCATTGCTGTAAATTGCCTTTATTCGGGAGAATTACTATGAGTGACTGAGTCCATGTTGTTGGCCATTCCCCTGTCTGCCAGATTATGTTGCAGATTGTTTGTAGGGCGCTTATCATTGATTCACCCACCTCTTGAACTAGTTCTGCAGGAATGTTTACTACTCCTGCTGCCTTCCCTTTTTCAGTGCTTTCACTGCAGCCTCTACATCATCTCGGAGCATGGCGTAGTTGTCATTGTTGGTCACTGATGGGGTGTTGAGTATATCTGGGTCCCCTGTAGGTCTGTGGATGTACAGGTCTGAGCTGTATTATGTCCATCTCTTAAGAATGTATTGTTCTTCTGTAAGATATTTCCCTCCTTTATCTTGAATCATGTAGGAGCGTCCTTGTTTTACACTGGTCAGGTCTTTCACCAGTTGGTATGCTTTTTTGCTATTATTCTTCTTCAGATTGTTTACTATATCTTTACACTGGTATTCCATCCATGTCTCCCTTGCCTTTCTCATGCTTTTCATAATAACCTGGTTGATTTCCCTGTATTGTTTTGGTTCTTCTACTTCTGACTTCTTCTTCTTTAGCTCTCGACGTTTGTCACACAGATCATTTGTAACCCAAGGTTTCTTTGGTTGTCGATGTTTGCCAATGATCTCACTGGCTGTTTGAGTCACTGCTATGTTAAATGTGTCGATCATTGTGTCTATAACTGTCTTCTCTGCGCTAAGAAGAAACAGTGCTGCAAATATCCCTCCTATCCTTGCCTGGAAACTTCCGAGACCTCTGGGTCTTTTAGCTTGTCAAGGTTGAACTTGATTCTTGTGGGGTCCTCTTTGTCGACTTTTTTTAGACGTAGTCGGAGTGTCATCATCACTAAGTCGTGGTCACTTGCAATGTCTGCTCCTGGGAAAATTCTTGTCTTGGCAATGTTTACGCTAGTGTGGAAACGTCTCTCCACCATGATATAATCAATCTGGATATGGTGTTCTCCATTTGGGCTATGCCAGGTCCACCTTCTGGATACTTTTTGTAGACCAAACGTGTTCATCAGCTTCAGATCATTGAAACTGGCAAATTTCAGGAGCCTTAAGCCTCTGTCGTTGGTCTCTGCATTGCAGTAGCGTTCACATGTACCTATTTTGACATTCCAGTCTCCTTGCACCACAAGAATGTCTTTCTTTCGGGTTTGGTCCAGAACTTCTTGCAGTTAGTCGTATAAATCCTCTAATTCTTCATCATTATGGTCTGTATTTGGAGCGTAAGCCAGAGTAGTATAGCTTATGGCCATCCTGTGTTGATGTTTGCCCAAGGTTCTTCCATCGTGACCGTACTGAGAAAGTTCATACGCCCAATCAGGTACTGTGTCAGCACCCTAGCCTTTGGTTATCCAAAACCTAAACGGAAATAAAAAAAAATTGCAAATAAAAGTTACAAGAAGCAGATCAGGCATGTCAGTTTAGCGTCTGTATGTATGTATGTATGTATGTATGTATGTATGTATGTATGTATGTATGTATGTATGTATGTATGTATGTATGTATGTATGTATGTATGTATGTATGTATGTATGTATGTATGTATGTATGTCTGTCTGTCTGTCTGTCTGTATGTATGTATGTATGTATGTATGTATGTATGTATGTATGTATGTATGTATGTATGTATGTATGTATGTTTGTATGTATGTATGTATTCTTCCCATTCTGACTTTGGAATACAATTCTATTTTGTACGCTATCTTTTTCCATTCTCTTTTTCTCATTTTCTTTAATCAGGTATTATCCTGTTGGTAAACTGTTTTCATGGTTGATCTCGTATCAATTTGTTCGCGAGTATCTTCTGGTTCGTACTGGTGATTTGATTTATATAATATATACTATTTTCTTTGAACAGATCTAAATTGGTTTTAATTATAGAATAATTTAATTCATCAATACTTGGTACACCTTAATTCTCAAAAGTCGCAAACGTTGTAGTAGGTCCAATTTTCTATATGTGTATTTTGTTCGCTTTATGTTCCCATTCTCATTTCCAACCTTAGATAGACATTTCATAGTGCAATATTAGTGCAAATAAATGTCAGCGTTAAATCATCCTTTTCACTTCCTTGAGTGACATATATTTGAACTGAAGTATTCCATTGACCATCCAAATATGCTGATATTTATGTAACTTTCGCTTATCCCCAGAAAGATGAATTCATTTGAATATTGTCCATGTTAGGTGTTTAAAGAAAATATATTATATTTAAAGGTCCTAGTATTTAAACAAAGTATAAATACAGTATAATGTTAAACTTGTATCCAAATATAAGCTACACAAACGTTTCATACCATCTCCTTAAAACATATTTATGTTTAATCATATTTGGCCTTTGCTTATTCATGTCTTGCTAGTGTATAACTCTTACTGTTCAAATTATATCTTAAAACATATATACACATATTATATGGCCTTAAAGTTAGCATTACACATTTTATGACATTTAAAATTTAATGAAAAACTTATAAAACATATAGTTTGTGTTGCGATTTGTAAAAGATTGTCAAGAACAGGACTCTTGGTCCAGTTATTTGAAGAATCGTAGGATATGAATATTTTTATATCTAAAATATGAAGTAAGGTACATTCGAATATAGAATGGGCTATAAAAGATAGACATGTTAAATCATAAACGAGCAATAATAAATGTGTTAATGAATATCTAAAGGATGTATGACAATTAAAGAGTACGATAAGTATAGATAGGATTAAAAATTAATAGGAATAATCCACATTTAAAATATCTCATATCGATGTAAAACAAGAATTTGAAGTAGTATATAAAATTTGTTAATGTTTGAGACGCTTGTTTTTCCTCAAAACTTCTTTTGTTTCATGATTGCATCTGCAAGTAATTTTTCCTTTCCATTTACAGTGTTTAAAGAAACAAATTAAGTTCCTGTGTATAAATGATTTTGTGTCCAACACTCGTAACCTCCGGCCACCAACACGCATGATAAGATATCGGGCACCAATTTTGCAAGATTTCGTGAAAGCCACAAAATAAAGATTTGAAACTTCAATGGACAAAGATTAAAATAATGTAGAAATAATTTTGATCCTTCAGCAATTACCCCAATATATATATATATATATATATATATATATATATATATATATATATATATATATATATATATCAAAGAATTACACGACAGCCAGTAATTAATTGACAACAAAAGAAAAATCCGATCAACCAGATTGCCTAGGTTCATATTTACACGAATACCTGCAAGAGATGACAAAATCAGTTTATTAAAATTATTGATGGGCCCATGATCATTGGTAAGTGCTTTACGGTCCGAGGAGAATGAGATTAAGTTCCACTGACTAATACATTAACCTTATTGTTATTCTCTTGCAGAAGCATTTCATGGAATAAAGAGGACGAAGCAACCTTGATTGGATCGGAATTTACTTGTAACAAACCATGTGCACTGATAATATTATTCCACGACGGTGGCACCGGTGGAAGGGGTTTCAAGATTTCATTCACGTCTGAGGAATAGTCACCAATGACTACCAATGTATCAGCGATAAATTTAAAGTGTAACCAGTTGAAATCACCCGGTGTCTTCCTCAAACAATGAAAATCAGTACATTTCGCCACATCAACATTTTGCTTCTTTCTTGCCGAAATATATAAGTAAATCTCAAAGCGCAATAACTCTTAATACATCATGGTAGAGCCACGTTTATCACGCACATATTGAAGATATTATCATATATCGATACCGTTAAGATAATACTGAGAACAGTTGATATGGAAGCCATTAGGGTTTATAAAAAAAAATTATGTGTTACGTTTCAGAATGATAATACAAATGTGTACTATCCATTACTGTGAACAATTTTCTACTATATTACTCTGCTACGTTTCAGTTCTAAATTTGCTTGCATCTGTTTTCATTTATTGGGGGACGCATCCGGTTCAAAAGTGTGGGATCATAAGTATTTTTTCATTATAACAAACATATTTACAAAACGTTTTGATTGGTTGTCAAATAGAACAGAGAAACTAAAATAGTCATTGTCAAGAGCTGGAAATGTGAGACTGGACCAATATCTGCAATATTTATCAGACATTGCTCAGGAAATAATAATCTATCACTTATTTTAAATGCGTCATATATCAAATTATCTGTTGACCAATATCTACAATATTTATCATACATTACTCAGGAAATAACAATCTATCACTTATTTTAAATGCGTCCTATATCAAATTATCTGCTGAGCTCTTTAGTTTACTATTGTAACGGGTCAGCAGTTGAATTTACTTGCTCGTATATTCTTTATTACATAAGTATTTTTGAATTAAGTTTACATCCATGATAGTAAGCACATGCCTTTCTAAAAGAAAATGATATTTCTCTTCAGAATCAGGAATGACAAGAACTATAATTTCACCTTTAACTATCCTAATGTAGTCATATCTCCCTTTTATATTTCTCAGAATATAGGATGTTACATATACTGCAAATAAAAAACTGTGATTTGACTATCTTTTTTCTGGCTATTGCAACTGAATTAAAAATAATTAATTCGAAGAATAAAAGATGACCATCATACAAGCCTTTTGCACTTGTGTTTGTCGGGTCGACACATGCACACATAGACACACACACACACACACAGACACCCATACATACACCAGGCGATATATTATATGAATCGAAATATAAATCGAGAGGATCTCCAATCAAACTTATTGAGTATAATGCACACACGTTAACCCCCGCGGTAACAATAATTCCGCGGGATAGAACCATAAAATATCTACCAGTAGAATTCTCTCGGGGAGAATTATCTGAGGAGAAATTATTTTATTTCATTTACGAGTTAAGTATAAACGATCCTGTGTCAGTGTGGTTTTTTCAGATTTTTTAAAAAAATAGTGGGTAAATTCAATCAATTTGTAAAACCCAATGGCGAATTATATCGTACTGAAGCCCTCCATGACGAGATGTTAAAACTAGCAAGGGATTTTTCAACGGAACACGACGAACAATTTCTAACAAACTGTTTTACAATACCGTCATTTGCAGCTCATTTTACGAGAAAGAGAAATCTATGGAAAACAACAAGATATTGAATCAAGCTGCGTCAAATACGGCCATGGTGTATTATAGAATACCATATATGACCCTGAAAGCGTTATTTCGGTTGATATGATTGCGTGTTATCCAGAGAGGTTTCTCGGGTACGGAGAATGCTCTGAGTATTTTAAAAGATTTGGACATCCCACACACGAAATGACCCGTGTTACGATTAATGGACCACTGCCCTATTTTAATCTAACCGGAATCACTAGTGTGATTTCATCTGAATTTCTAAAGGACTTCATATGTGCTGTTATGTTTGATTTGGTAGACACATCTCTGAAAAACAGTGGATTCCAATAGTTTTATTACGGTATATGATTGATTCTAAAATACTAATATGGATGATGATTGTCAGTGAAGCGATTATATCATATTGAAAACAAACTGAAGTCTGGCTACCACAACCCGATAGTCTAGATAGTATAATCAGCAAAAACAACAACAGTTTCCTTCGCTCGACGAAGAATATATCGTTAGGTGGTCCAAAGAGATCTTTGAAGTTTGAAATAATAGCGCAAAATATCTCAGTAGAAGAATAATTGGTAAATTCACACAGGGCGGAAAATACGACCACAAACGGTATTCTTCACGACTAATTATAGATGATACTGTATACGATTTTATAATCGCAGATGCAATATCTAAGGGTATATATGTCAATCGTAAAGACACTTTCTTGTCCGATGGAACAAAATTCGGTACTATTGTTACTTACAACGACGGAGATAATCCTCAGTATAAGTACTAAAGGACGTCTACGATGAATTATGCTTCTATTAATTTACTTTAGATGATAAATATATTTCCTGACACCGCGGTTAGAGTCGCCACTGATTCATTTTATATAGAAGTAAAACATAAAGAAACAGTGGCTGAATTTACAAATTCCGACGAGAGTTGGGTATCATGGAGGATTAAAAAGAAAATACTGCGAGATTATTCTAAATCAGCAGATGTTAAAATTGAAAACAAATACTTGAAACATAATTAAATATCAAAACTATCTAATGCACCTTCGATATCAAATCCAATATGTAGATATAAAACCAGTTACTTAAACGGCTGTGCTGGGTCAGGGAAGACGACTCGTGCGATTGAAATATTTCGAGGGAAATCAAACATGATTGTGCTAACACCAATACATAAACTTGAAAGAGAGATGACACAGCGGGGGTTAATGCTTGCATGTATCATAGTTTCTTTCGATGGAAAAATCGCAAACGGACTGCTGATCGAATTTGCGAAAAATGTATTCCTGATATAATTGTATGGGATGAGATATGCACAGTGTCGTTAGATGTATTACAAACGTTTATCGATTGGTTATTGCTAGCGAATACAAAAGTGATAATGTGTGGCGATCACGGTCACCCACCACCATTTGTCGGTTTGTCTCCACATAATTGGCTGAAGAATTGTGTAGACCATTATGAAGAAATTAATACTAATCATAGATCACTTGATAATGGATTACGCGAGTTCAAGAAACTAATCAGATTACAACCGGATAGAATCCAGTGTCAAATAGCGCGTGAAATAATTTCAGAAACCCCATTAAATGATTTCTGGGTCTGGAGACCAAACGATTTGATAGTGACAAGTAGAAAGATAGTCAGAGATACACTTCAGATGAAGTTATTTAGCGCGCATAACGAACTATTTGCAACACTTCCAATGCCGATGTGTTATAGACCCAAGGGTACACGAAAACAGAATATCGAAGTTGATATTCCTGGCTTGACAGAGTCATGAAAACAAATTCTCGTGAAAAATGATATTGTGTTGGAGATACATTGTGCGCTGAAAAATCCCCATGGAAGCTATGATTCGCAGCGACGATACATTCTTCGCAGGGGTTGACTATATCCGATAAAATTGTTTGGATCGTAGATAATCGCATCGAGTGGTCGAATTTAGTTTATCTTGCGGTCTCCAGAGTACGAAGAATAAATCAACTTCGAAGAGTTGTTTTAGATTATAATGACACACAAATCAGTGATATTGTCAGCCATGAAAACAAATATATGGTTATAAACAACCGGACACAAAAATAGCAGAAAACTTGACATCGATGCTGAGTTTATAATTACACTGAAACAATAACAGGATAATCACTGCGCGAGTTGTAATTATATAATGCGTTGGTGTTAGTCGGATAAATATCCCCACCAATTTACCGCAGACAGAAACGATAGCAACGTAGGTCATACCAGAGATAATGCGATGCTGACTTGTCTTGAATGCAACAGACGCACAGGTGCTAGTTAAAACCAGGCGTTGAAAATTGAGTATCCTGGGGTATCGCTTGTAATTGTTCACGAGTAAATCTTCGCTAAGGAAC
>JARLTB010000020.1:9512500-9737500 GCA_030141615.1 Unio pictorum | reverse complement strand
AGAGTACAAACCGAAGGTAAACTTGTTTGGAATCGGAATATTATTGATAATATTCAAAACATCGAAAAATCTACCTGGAATACAGATATTGAACTAAGGAGCGATTTAATTCACTTCAGAAACATTCATTTGGACTTAAAACCAAGCAGTATATGGTTTCTTGGACGTAAATTTCCATCTATGTTATGGCCTCTCTCTGAAATAGTGAAATTATATATCATGCCTGTTGGAAAAGTTATGATATGTAAACTCTGTGGAAAAGAGACTGACGACAGAGCGAAACATCTTATCTTAGGTTGTGAAAAGCTCCTTGAAGAACGAAACGTCTTCTTTGAGAAGGTGATTGACACTTTAGAGGTGAGAGACGGGGTTAATTTATTTAATCAAGAAGACGATATACTATTGGAGACACTTCTTGGATGCAGAGTAGATTGTTTGTTGTCTATCGACGATGATGTGTGGGATAAACTCATGTTGGTAACGGCAAAAAGCATAACCTCATTTTACTATAAAATGCATGCCCTACTCTCAACCAACATGTCATAATATAACAGCAATAATAAGTAGTTAATCTAGATAAATAAATTAATTAATTTAAAACAAAACAAACATAAACAAATATTCTGCTGTTGTCAAATTCCGCAATTTTGATGTATTACAGATCACCGAGATATAATGCTCTCTGGCTCATATAATATACGAGTGTCACCTTTTGCTATCTTTATTCCTTTGAGAAGGATTTCATGCTGTTCATCATATATATGTATAAATGTGTGTATATGTGTGTATATATGTATGTGTAAATATGTGTTTGGGTGTGTAAATACATATGTATGTATATGTGTGTACATTTATATGTATGTGTGTGTATGTGTATGTATGTATGCATAAACATATATGTCATGTAGAAAGAACTACATTGATAATTACACTGGTATACGTTTCCAATTTGTTTCATTTATATTCTTTTGTGTTGTATTTCATGATTTTGTATTATCCTGAATTTGATTAATCTGATGTAATCTCTATTGAAGAGGAAATAAAGTCAGTCAGTCAGTCATACATACATACATACATACATACATACATACATACATACATACATACATACATACATACATACATACATACATACATACATACATACATGCATACATGCATACATACATACATACATACATACATACATACATGCATACATGCATACATGCATACATACATGCATGCATACATGCATACATGCATACATGCATACATGCATACACGCATACATGCATACATATATGCATGCATACATGTATGCATACATACATGCATAGATGCATACATGCATACATGCATGCATGCATGCATGCATGCATACATACATACATACATACATACATACATACATACATACATACATACATACATACATACATACATACATACATACATACATACATACATACATACATACATCCATCCAACCGGTTCAAACCACTTGGTACTACTTGTTACTACAGCAAAACCGGTTAGAACCGGTTTACTCCTAATACATTTGATGAAAAAGGGCCTTTTTAATATAGTTTCGGTTAGGAAAAACCGGTTTCAACCGGTTTAAACCGGTTCCAACCGGTTCCAACTGGTTCCAACCGGTTCAAATTACTTGGTACTACTTGTTACTACATCAAAACCGGTTAGAACCGGTTTACTCCTAATATATTTGATGAAAAAGGGCCTTTTTTAAATAGTTTCGGTTAGGAAAAATCGGTTTAAAAAGGTTTAAACCGGTTCCAATTGGTTCCAACCGGTTCAAACCATTTGGTACTACTTGTTACTACATCAAAACCGGTTAGAACCGGTTTACTCCTAATACATTTGATGAAAAAAGGCCTTTTTTTATATAGTTTCGGTTAGGAAAAACCGGTTCAAACCGGTTTAAACCGGTTCCAACCGGTTCCAACAGGTTCCAACCGGTTCAAACCACTTGGTACTACTTGTTACTACATCAAAAACGGTTAGAACCGGTTTACTCCTAATACATTTGATGAAAAAGGGCCTTTTTTATATAGATTCGGTAAGGAAAAACCGGTTTAAACCGGTTCCAACCGGTTCCAACCGGTTCCAACTGGTTCCAACCGGTTCCAACTGGTTCCAACCGGTTCAAATTACTTGGTACTACTTGATACTACATCAAAACCGGTTAGAACCGGTTTACTATTAATACATTTGATGAAAAAGGGCCTTTTTAATATAGTTTCGGTTAGGGAAATCCGGTTTAAACCGGTTCCAACCGGTTCCAACTGGTTCCAACCGGTTCAAACCACTTGGTACTACTTGTTACTACAGCAAAACCGGTTAGAACCGGTTTACTCCTAATACATTTGATGAAAAAGGGCCTTTTTATATAGTTTCGTTTAGGAAAAACCGGTTTAAACCGGTTCCAACCGGTTCCAACTGGTTCCAACCTGTTCAAACGACTTGGTACTACTTGTTACTACATCAAAACCGGTTAGAACCGGTTTACTCCTAATACATTTGATGAAAAAGGGCCTTTTTTATATAGTTTCGGTTAGGGAAATCCGGTTTAAACCGGTTCCAACCGGTTCCAACTGGTTCCAACCGGTTCAAACCACTTGGTACTACTTGTTACTACAGCAAAACCGGTTAGAACCGTTTTACTCCTAATACATTTGATGAAAAAGGGCCTTTTTTATATAGTTTCGGTTAGGAAAAACCGGTTTCAACCGGTTTAAACCGGTTCCAACCGGTTCCAACTGGTTCCAACCGGTTCAAATTACTTGGTACTACTTGTTACTACATCAAAACCGGTTAGAACCGGTTTACTCCTAGTATATTTGATGAAAAAGGGCCTTTTTTATATAGATTGGGTTAGGAAAAACCGGTTTAAACCGGTTTAAACCGGTTTAAACCGGTTCCAACCGGTTCCAACTGGTTCCAACCGGTTCAAACCACTCGGTACTACTTGTTACTACATCAAAACCGGTTAGAACCGGTTTACTCCTAATACATTTGATGAAAAAGAGCCTTTTTTATATAGTTTTGGTTAGGAAAAACCGGATTAAACCGGTTTAAACCGGTTCCAACTGGTTCCAACCGGTTCAAACCACTTGGTACTACTTGTTACTACATCAAAACCGGTTAGAACCGGTTTACTCCTAATACATTTGATGAAAAAGGGCCTTTTTAATATAGTTTCGGTTAGGGAAATCCGGTTTAAACCGGTTCCAACCGGTTCCAACTGGTTCCAACCGGTTCAACCCACTTGGTTCTACTTGTTGCTACAGCAAAACCGGTTAGAACCGGTTTACTCCTAATACATTTGATGAAAAAGGGCCTTTTTATATAGTTTCGTTTAGGAAAAACCGGTTTAAACCGGATCCAACCGGTTCCAACTGGTTCCAACCGGTTCAAACCACTTGGTACTACTTGTTACTACATCAAAACCGGTTAGAACCGGTTTACTCCTAATACATTTGATGAAAAAGGGCCTTTTTTATATAGTTTCGGTTAGGGAAATCCGGTTTAAACCGGTTCCAACCGGTTCCAACTGGTTCCAACCGGTTCAAACCACTTGGTACTACTTGTTACTACAGCAAAACCTGTTAGAACCGGTTTACTCCTAATACATTTGTTGAAAAAGGGCCTTTTTATATAGTTTCGGTTTGGAAAAACCGGTTTAAACCGGTTTGAACCGGTTCCAACCGGTTCCAACTGGTTCGAACCGGTTCAAATCACTCGGTACTACTTGTTACTACATCAAAACCGGTTAGAACCGGTTTACTCCTAATACATTTGATGAAAAATGGCCTTTTTGTATATAGTTTCGGTTAGGAAAAACCGATTTAAACCGGTTTAAACCGGTTCCAACCGGTTCAAACCGGTTCAAACCACTTGGTACTACTTGTTACTACAGCAAAACCGGTTAGAACCGGTTTACTCCTGATACATTTGATGAAAAAGGGTCTTTTTAAATAGTTTCGGTTAGGAAAAACCGGTTTAAACCGGTTCCAACCGGTTCCAACTGGTTCCAACCGGTTCAAGCCACTTGGTACTACTTGTTACTACCTCAAAACCGGTTAGAACCGGTTTACGCCTAATATATTTGATGTAAAAGGGCCTTTTTTATATTGTTTCGGTTAGGAAAAACCGGTTTAAACCGGTTTAAACCGGTTCCAACCGATTCCAACTGGTTCCAACCGGTTCAAGCCACTTGGTACTACTTGTTACTACCTCAAAACCGGTTAGAACCGGTTTACGCCTAATACATTTGATGAAAAAGGGCTTTTTTATATAGTTTCGGTTAGGAAAAACCGTTTTAAACACGTTTAAACCGGTTCCAACCGGTTCCAACTGGTTCCAACCGGTTCAAGCCACTTGGTACTACTTGTTACTACCTCAAAACCGGTTAGAACCGGTTTACGCCTAATACATTTGATGAAAAAGGGCCTTTTTTATATAGTTTCGGTTAGGAAAAACCAACCGGTTCCAACTGGTTCCAACCGGTTCAAGCCACTTGGTACTACTTGTTACTAACTCAAAACCGGTTAGAACCGGTTTACGCCTAATACATTTGATGAAAAAGGGCCTTTTTTTATATAGTTTCGGTTAGGAAAAACCGGTTTAAACCGGTTCCAACCGGTTCCAACTGGTTCCAACCGGTTCAAGCCACTTGGTACTACTTGTTACTACCTCAAAACCGGTTAGAACCGGTTTACGCCTAATACATTTGATGAAAAAGGGACTTTTTTATATAGTTTCGGTTAGGAAAAACCGGTTTAAACCGGTTTAAACCGGTTCCAACCGGTTCCAACTGGTTCCAACCGGTTCAAGCCACTTGGTACTACTTGTTACTACCTCAAAACCGGTTAGAACCGGTTAACGCCTAATACATTTGATGACAAAGGGCCTTTTTTATATAGTTTCGGTTAGGAAAAACCGGTTTAAACCGCTTTAAACCGGTTCCAACCGGTTCCAACTGGTTCCAACCGGTTCAAGCCACTTGGTACTACTTGTTACTACCTCAAAACCGGTTAGAACCGGTTTACGCCTAATACATTTGATGAAAAAGGGCCTTTTTTATATAGTTTCGGTTAGGAAAAACCGGTTTAAACCGGTTTAAACCGGTTCCAGCCGGTTCCAACTGGTTCCAACCGGTTCAAGCCACTTGGTACTACTTGTTACTACCTCAAAACCGGTTAGAACCGGTTTACGCCTAATACATTTGATGAAAAAGGGCCTTTTTTATATAGTTTCGGTTAGGATAAACCGGTTTAAACCGGTTTAAACAAGTTCCAACCGGTTCCAACTGGTTCCAACCGGTTCAAGCCACTTGGTACTACTTGTTAGTACCTCAAAACCGGTTAGAACCGGTTTGCGCCTAATACATTTGATGAAAAAGGGCCTTTTTTATATTGTTTCGGTTAGGAAAAACCGGTTTAAGCCGGTTTAAACCGGTTCCAACCGGTTCCAACTGGTTCCAACCGGTTCAAGCCACTTGGTCCTACTTGTTACTACCTCAAAACCGGTTAGAACCGGTTTACGCCTAATACATTTGATGAAAAAGGGCCTTTTTTATATAGTTTCGGTTAGGAAAAACCGGTTTAAACCGGTTTAAACCGGTTCCAACCGGTTCCAACTGGTTCCAACCGGTTCAAGCCACTTGGTACTACTTGTTACTACCTCAAAACCGGTTAGAACCGGTTTACGCCTAATACATTTGATGACAAAGGGCCTTTTTTATATAGTTTTGGTTAGGAAAAACCGGTTTAAACCGGTTTAAACCGGTTCCAACCGGTTCCAACTGGTTCCAACCGGTTCAAGCCACTTGGTACTACTTGTTACTACCTCAAAACCGGTTAGAACCGGTTTACGCCTAATACATTTGATGAAAAAGGCCTTTTTTATATAGTTTCGGTTAGGAAAAACCGGTTTAAACCGGTTTAAAGCGGTTCCAATCGGTTCCAACTGGTTCCAACCGGTTCAAGCCACTTGGTACTACTTGTTACTACCTCAAAACCGGTTAGAACCGCTTTACGCCTAATACATTTGATGAAAAACGGCCTTTTTTATATAGTTTCGGTTAGGAAAAACCGGCTGAAACCGGTTTAAACCGGTTCCAACCGGTTCCAACTGGTTCCAACCGGTTCAAGCCACTTGGTACTACTTGTTACTACCTCAAAACCGGTTAGAACCGGTTTACGCCTAATACATTTGATGACAAAGGGCCTTTTTTATATAGTTTCGGTTAGGAAAAACTGGTTTAAACCGGTTCCAACCGGTTCCAACTGGTTCCAACCGGTTCAAGCCACTTGGTACTACTTGTTACTACCTCAAAACCGGTTAGAACCGGTTTACGCCTAATACATTTGATGAAAAAGGGCCTTTTTTTATATAGTTTCGGTTAGGAAAAACCGGTTTAAACCGGTTTAAACCGGTTCCAACCGGTTCCAACTGGTTCCAACCGGTTCAAGCCACTTGGTACTACTTGTTACTACATCAAAACCGGTTAGAACCGGTTTACGCCTAATACATTTGATGAAAAAGGGCCTTTTTATATAGTTTCGGTTAGGAAAAACCGGTTTAAACCGGTTCCAACCGGTTCCAACTGGTTCCAACCGGTTCAAGCCACTTGGTACTACTTGTTACTACCTCAAAACCGGTTAGAACCGGTTTACGCCTAATACATTTGATGAAAAAGGGCCTTTTTTATATAGTTTCGGTTAGGAAAAACCAACCGGTTCCAACTGGTTCCAACCGGTTCAAGCCACTTGGTACTACTTGTTACTACCTCAAAACCGGTTAGAACCGGTTTACGCCTAATACATTTGATGACAAAGGGCCTTTTTTTATATAGTTTCGATTAGGAAAAACCGGTTTAAACCGGTTTAAACCGGTTCCAACCGGTTCCAACTGGTTCCATCCGGTTCAAGCCACTTGGTACTACTTGTTACTACCTCAAAACCGGTTAGAACCGGTTTACGCCTAATACATTTGATGAAAAAGGCCTTTTTTATATAGTTTCGGTTAGGAAAAACCGGTTTAAACCGGTTCCAACTGGTTCCAACCGGTTCAAGCCACTTGGTACTACTTGTTACTACCTAAAAACCGGTTAGAACCGGTTTACGCCTAATACATTTGATGAAAAAGGGCCTTTTTTTATATAGTTTCGGTTAGGAAAAACCGGTTTAAACCGGTTTAAACCGATTCCAACCGGTTCCAACTGGTTCCAACCGGTTCAAGCCACTTGGTACTACTTGTTACTACCTCAAAACCGGTTAGAACCGGTTTACGCCTAATACATTTGATGAAAAAGGGCCTTTTTTATATAGTTTCGGTTAGGAAAAACCGGTTTAAACCGGTTTAAACCGGTTCCAACCGGTTCCAACTGGTTCCAACCGGTTCAAGCCACTTGGTACTACTTGTTACTACCTCAAAACCGATTAGAACCGGTTTACGCCTAATACATTTGATGAAAAAGGGCCTTTTTATATAGTTTCGGTTAGGAAAAACCGGTTTAAACCGGTTTAAACCGGTTCCAACCGGTTCCAACTGGTTCCAACCGGTTCAAGCCACTTGGTACTACTTGTTACTACCTCAAAACCGGTTAGAACCGGTTTACGCCTAATACATTTGATGAAAAAAGGGCCTTTTTTATATAGTTTCGGTTAGGAAAAACCGGTTTAAACCGGTTTAAACCGGTTCCAACCGGTTCCAACTGGTTCCAACCGGTTCAAGCCACTTGGTACTACTTGTTACTACCTCAAAACCTTTTAGAACCGGTTTACGCCTAATACATTTGATGAAAAAGGGCCTTTTTTATATAGTTTCGGTTAGGAAAAACCGGTTTAAACCGGTTTAAACCGGTTCCAACCGGTTCCAACTGGTTCCAACCGGTTCAAGCCACTTGGTTCTACTTGTTACTACCTCAAAACCGGTTAGAACCGGTTTACTCCTTGTTACGAACTAATTGAACTATCAACTATACGTATGGTTTCAATCCTTTGTTCTCTGCTCGACCTCAACGTTTAGAATGTTCTTTAAATATGGAACTATTTTAACTACGACACCTTAGGCCAGTTAATCTTTTATATGTATGTCATTTTTCGCTATTATATCTCCTCCACGTTAGCTAATATCACTACAAATACGGTAATTGCTATATGCCGTTTTAATGAGTTCTGTTGTGCAATTTACCTGTTTTTCTTTATTGAATGACAATACAACCTCATTTGTTGTGTATAAGGATTTGTTTTTAAAAGGGATTATGGTACAACAGGGACACTCATTCGGAATGCGCTTGTATTGCATTTTTTCTTACCGCGGGCAGTAAATCTCTCTACAAGCAATCATTCGGATTCATTCATCTTTCTGTTTTTTAAGCATTATCCTATCAAATGCCCACGCTCCATCTTTATTACCGAGGATGTGTTCTTTTTGGACAGAAGAATGGTCATATGTAAAGTGGGTAGTTGACCAGATACAGACCGCAGAAGACATTACAAAGGTATTTGAAGTGTAAGTAAAGACAATTAAACACACCACTGCAACTAGATTTGCAGTTATATTCCGATACTGTTCACATGCAATTTCGTTCAACCGTTTTTTTTTTTGTTTTTTTTTTGGCACCTTGATTTATTATTTTACCTACACATTGCTGGAATGACTTTGGTTCTGGGCAGTTTTATTGGTTGCAGTTCTCGTCATAGTCATGGTGCGAGAATATCTCAAATCCAATATAGTGCTTTACCAGCAACATCACCAATGCTGCAAATAACCTTGTGACTAACAACATCAATGGCTTTCATTCATAAATGCTTTGGAGCTGAGATCGCCTTTGGGGCTACCGTTCAAAATAGACCTTAAATAATATCGCCGAGTTGATCTCCTTTCATAGCGTTCCATGTTTAAAATTGTGATTGTATCAGGTCCACTTTCAGCATTGATATTTTGTTAATGCTGATCTAATTGATCAATCGCTGTTATAATTATCGGTAATTACCTCAATAAGTACCCAATAAACGCTGGTATCCATCACACCACCTGTTGGAAATTGCTGAATAATAGCAGCTTCTTCATTGATGACCTCGGCGTTATTATTTCTGGCTCATCTTCCACAAATCAAAACTTCTAGTTGATCAACATGAGCGAGGACATTATCGGGGGCTTGTAACTTTCAATTAAACTCTGACAATAATTCCTATTGTTGGGCCTTATTGTGAATTATGTAAAGACATAATTATGTAATTGTGATACATCAGGACTGATGACACATTATCACATGTAAAGCTACTGAAATATCCACACATTTCAAATTTAACTTCATTTGGAACACCACTGGAATTCATTTGGAATCCTTTATACTTTTGGACTTGTGATATAATTGTTAGGACTATTTTGGATTTAAGTCACAATACTGTAAGTTCTTTTAAAAATTTTACTTTGTATTTTATAGGAAAAATATTTGTTGAATTGTATGGATCTTTTTGCTGTTTGCTTTTTCAGTTGCTTAGCATCAGTAACACACCGTGTGGTCCAGTCTAATCTGTTCTTCAAATTTCTTTTCTTCAGTATTTTCTTTTATTTCCAACTAAATATTAACATTGTTAATTACAAAAAAGACCATAAATTAATGATTTTATGCTTGAACTGGAACCTTAGTAATCATACCATTGCACAAAAATGTCATTATTCTGATATAAATTTTAGATCTCAGTATTTTGATATTGCACTGAACATCTTAGCATTTTTATATTACACATAAAATCTCTAATATTCTTTCCTGTCAGTCACATCTCCCTGTCTTTCATATTTATTTTACTCATATATTTCAATATCTTGTTAGCTAAGATCACTTTGTTACATACTATGTATACATTCCTATATTTCCATATCTTGTTAGCTGAGATTTTTAATATCTATACATTCTCACATTTCCATACCTTGCCTGCTGGAATTCTTTCTATCTTAATATCTATACATTAACACATTTCCATTCCTTGCCTGCTGGAATTCTATCTATCTTAATATCTATACATTAACACATTTCCATTCCTTGCCTGCTGGAATTCTTTCTATCTTAATATCTATACATTAACACATTTCCATTCCTTGCCTGCTGGAATTCTTTCTATCTTAGTATCTATACAATAACACATTTCCATAACTTGCAATCTCAGATATATTTTGTTGTCATTATCACTATAATGTATATCTAATCATGCATTGGATTATTCTATATCAAAACTACTCTGTTAATTATTCATATATTTTACAATTAACATACTGGATGAATCTGAATTGAATGACTAGTCTGTAATTTTTGAAATTTCATTCTTTGGTTCTTTCATCTGAAAAATAACATTGTAGCACATGATGACCTGAATACAAGGTATTTGTATTTTCTTAATAGTAATCCAGTCAAGGAGAGATCCTAACACAAATGGTACAGTTTGACATACATTCACTACAACACAAGTGACAAAAAATACCTGCAGTAACCAGGTAAATAATGTTTTGTACACACTATATATCATATTGGGACATTCATTATAGCATCACTGCAAAACCCTGTGACATTGACTATAGCATTAGAAACAAAAACCCTGCAGTAACCAGGTAAATACATTAACATATATACTGCATGTCCGAAAAGACAATTAAATTTAGACATTCAGTTTTCAAGCAGTGTTCTCAGCTGACACATGAAATGTACGTTTTCCCACAGGAATCATGCAGAAAATCTTAATGTGCAGGCAATCATACAATGGGTGCATTTAGAAAATAAAATTGGTTCATGAATTTGGCTTTAAAGTAGTTTATCCTATATAATGTAAGCATGAGTTCGGACTGTATACCATTTTTGTAACTGTATTCTTTTTGTTGGATATATCCACATGATTTAGTCTGTATACAACACTCTTACTGTATCCATTTGGTTTCATGTATACACATTGAGGTCAGAGGGATTTAGTCTGTATATAGCATTCATACTGTATCCATTTTGTTTCATGTATACACATTGAGGTCAGAGGGATCAGGTCTGTACTCAACACTCTTACTGTATCCATGTAGTTCACATCATATAAAGCGAGCTGCATTCTCAAAGGCCATGGTTAACAGTCCATTATATTCCTTATTGATCTGTGGCTGCCTGGGCTGATGTCCTCATTTTTCTTGAGTATGAGTACACATTTACATAAAAATGCATCATCAACAACATGATGTAATAATCACCTAGACATCAATGAACATGCATGTTTTATCAATCAATAAGTTACCATCTTTGGAAGAGAAACTCTTGACTTTTATTCATACTGCATCAAACATTATTTTGGGTCAAAGTAATGAGACAATTTTACTAAAGCTTGCAATGATTGGTTAAGCAAATTTATGCATACTCATGAGAAATTAGAAAAATTCAGCACAGGCAGCCATTTATGATGATAGAACATAGCACATACTTACATGTGGCTTGTAGCAATGTCTAGCAGTGAGGATGAGATGAATGGGCCAGCAGTAATCCAGAATTAAAATTCTATATAATAATCCATAGCGCAATATTGTAATCCATAATTATAATACTATACAGTGCTCATAATACTATACAGTACTCATAATGCAATATAGTAATCATAATGCCATATAGCAATTATAATGCCACATAGTAATTATAAATATAATGCCATACAGTAATCTGTGATTATAATGCTATCTAATTATAGTATATAATGCCATATAGTAATCTGTGATTATAATGCTATCTAGTTATAGTATATAATGCCATATAGTAATCTATGATTATAATGCTATCTAATTATAGTATATAATGCCATATAGTAATCTGTGATTATAATGCTATCTAGTTATAGTATATAATGCCATATAGTAATCTGTGATTATAATGCTATCTAGTTATAGTATATAATGCCATATAGTAATCTGTGATTATAATGCTATCTAGTTATAGTATATAATGCCATATAGTAATCTGTGATTATAATGCTATCTAGTTATAGTATATAATGCCATATAGTAATCTGTGATTATAATGCTATCTAGTTATAGTATATAACTGTGATACAACATTAATGTGGTACATTGAGACATGGTGAAATTCATGCCTTAAGCTGAAATTTGTTTCCATTTGCAAAGCAAACATGAAACTCAGATAAAGATAATGAAATTCTTAGAGAAATCAATGAATATATTCTTATAGCAAGAACTCGTGTAACATGTTGACCTTTCATTGTCTATGTTATTTTTAGAATTTTTATGGTAAATATTATTTAGAGACAAGTTGAAATTAGTGAAAAGTGGAAATTTTTTAATATTTGAAAGTGTTTAATGGCAAGAGTGTAATTGGAACTTGTCATTCAGTGAAAAGCCTAATGAACATAATTAAATCCCACCAATTTTTAAATGTTTTTTTAAAAAAAAACTTTTCTTTCAGGCTTCCCTGATTCAGGCAGATTCATCATTAAAATAAAACTGTCATTGATATGGATTGCACCATCAACACCAGTTGGAAATGTTGTATTTGTGTAAGTTAACCTAGCATGCCATACACAATTAACAACTTATCATTTAGAATAATTATCAAATATTTAACTATTTTTTGTGTGTATCTTGTAACCATTTCTAAATGGATGATGCAGTTTTGTTTCCATTGCTAGATGTAAACTGTTAGTCATATAGCTTCTAATATATCTAGTTCAGTGAGTCTAGGACTGTATAGTCCTGCTTGCTTGGCTAAATGTAAAGCAATAGTCATATAGCTATATAAAATTTAGATTGTACAGTAATGTGCTTGCATGGATAAATTGAAGTTTTTGTTAAATAGCTATGTATGTTTTAGATTGTACAGTAATGTGCTTGCATGCCTAAATGTAAAGCGTTAGTCATATTGCTATGTAAGTTTTAGATTGTACAGTAATGTGCTTGCATGGCAAAATTTAAGTCATATTACAATTTTTGTACAGTTTGGAATCATACTCAATCTATAAGTAAAGAAATATGGTAATGATTTTTCTTACATATTTGGGCATTAATATTGTGATAAAATACTTAACGAACATTGTTTAATGATATATGAGTTTGTGTTGGACATTTAAAAAAAATTTGCTAAATATTGAAATATTTGGAGCTTCTAAATTCAAACATGACAAAATAATTTTGTAATTTAATTAGGAAAATAAAATTGCAATTATCACTTACTTATAAGTCAAGTATGAATGCAAATATTGCACGATGTGATGACATATCAGGTCTAAATTGCATGTTTCACTGATTTTTCCCAACAAAGTGTGCACACTCAAATCTGCCAGCATATTATGCAACAGTAGATCTGGGAGTGTGCAGTTTTGTAGTTGGACTCTTAAACATGTATATATGGTAAATATGGCATTTTTTTAAATGATAAAGTTGTTCAGTTGCTTCGTGCCCATCATCATTTCAAAGAGATTAATGATTTATTTCCCTTTCATTTAATTTTAACTTCTCTAATTAGGACTTTTTGACTGAACTGTGTTTCCCCAGTTACTTCTTTAATTAGGACATTTTTGCCTGCATGGTGTTGACCCATATACTTTTCTAAATAGGACTTTTTTGATTGCACTGTGTTTCACCATTCACTTTTATACTTAGGACATGTTTTACTGTGTCAGTATTTACCTCTCTACTTAGGACATTTTTTAGCTGCATATTATTGCCCCATTAACCTCTCTAAAATGTACTTTTTTGACTGCATGGTGTCTCCATTTGGGACAAGAATGTTATTTACTCTAATGCTTGAGCTGTTGAACTGGACAAATTTTGTTTTGTTTTATTTTGTCTGTTAGAAAATGGACAAACTATGATAAATTGTAATAAGCTTTTAAATTTTCAAGGATTCCTGCAAACCTTTTCCCATATTTATCTCTGATTGCATGTCATTCTGTCAATTTGTCTGTTTCTTTGTCCAGCATGTTTTTTGCAAATAAATTGCAAGAATGTCTTACTTATTCAACTCTTTCGGAAACATAGTATCTTGTATATAATACCCTTATTCTGAAGGTATTCAAAAAAATGAATACAAGATGGTTTCTCTGATTGCTTTTGTTTTTATCACTCCACATGAGCTTACATTTAGGATATGTATTCCGCTCTCTTTCATTTCTTCTTAGTATGGTATTTGTACCCACATGAAAAATATCTACAGAGGGTGAAAAAGTGACAGACTTTTTTCTTTATCAGAGCTACATTTGTACAGAATATGTCAACATACTAGGTGAGAGTTCAGGGACTATCTGTCATCCCTCAAGTACCACTACCACCACTGTTACGGGCTTAGGCTCGAATAAACAGTAACATAGAAAGAGTGAAAATAACAAGCTTGTGAAAACTTAAAAAACATTTTATTGAGCACAAATATTTTCCAGAAAAGAAAATATAAACTTACGGTTTTAAGAATCAATTCCAAAATTAATCCAAATATAATTCAAAATATTATCCACTAGAGAAATTGCAAAAGTCCTGGTAATAAAATGTCCAAATAATTCAAAGTTTAAATCCCAGCAAAGTATCCAAGATGAAAGATGATGTCACATGATAAAGTCAGTTCTTGGTAATAAAATTCTATGAGCACAATTCTTTTCCAGATAAATAACAAAATAAATCCTCTTGATCCAAACGAATTGAACAAATTTCCAATACAGGGTAATTTAAAAAAACTCAAAACGACACACAACTTAGTATTCTAACAGTCCAAATTCTACTAAATAGTTCGCTCCAAAACATAATTTATATACCTGTTTTTACGTAAACAAAAAAGCGGTCACGTGATCATCTAGAATCTTTTACAACAAATTTACGTTTAAAAAAACAGGTACACACCGTATGACCCAACTAAAAATAGAAAGATGTTTATAACAAAACTCCATAATGTCATTGGAATCAACCAATCATTTGGAAGCCAGGTCAGAAATGAGGTCAACACCTGGAAACTCAAAATCTATACTACAAGTCATATATTCTTCCAACAATGGATTACTGTTCTAAGTATGGGGAAACTGATAAATCTGACCTTGACAGGATTTATAAACTCCAGAAAGAAGCAGCACGTGTAATTTTACATACATCTGTTGACCATCCCTCAAAAGCATTTATTTACAAGATATAACAGGATAGATTTTCACAAGGCAGTTCTTTTATATAAATGTCTACATGGAACTGCACCAGAGTATCTTCAGGACTTACTCAGGCCTTTTTCAACACAATACCAGTTGAGATCAATCTCACATGGAAACCTTCTAGTACCAAAACCAAGAACAGAGCAATTCAAAAAGAGTTTTCAATACTCTGGTACAGTTCTGTGGAATAAGCTTCCATTACATGTAAAATCGGCTGAAAATATTAGAGTATTTAAGAAGAGATATCATGAGCATGCATGTGTTTCTAATAGATAATGGAATTTAGTATTTTAATAAGAAACATGCTAATATAATCTCTAATTATTGCTTCTTCATACAATGTGCATTTGTTTTACTCTCATTTAGAGGGCCTCAAGGGAGAATAGTCCTTGACTAATGAGTCACCCTCTATAAATAAAGCAATATTATTATTATTATTATTATTATTATTATTATTATTATTATTATTATTATTATTATTATTATTATTATTATTATTAAATGGAAAGTGAGATTTCTGTTTATTTCAATAATTATAAAAAACAAAAACATAAGTTTTAGAATCTAATACAATAATTAAAACCAACAAACTGACTAGAAAAATTAATATCAGATGATATTTTATAATTTAATAAATCCAACTGACTGAAAAAAAATCAAAGTTTAAAGGTCATTAAAAAAATTCTCGTTAGGGGCCATCCATTTAGTATGTACACATGGAGGGGGTAACCAAAATGCATACGCTTGTGTATAGTGTGCGTTTCTACTGATAATGTACGTATGCATAAGAAACAGGGTGGATGGGTGTGAAACCTCTATAATAATTTGACTAATATGTAACCTGATAGACTGGCTTCAGTCTACGTTTGAATTTTAGCGGACACTAGACAAACTTTGGTTTGGCATCAAGAGTATGTACACAGGTGGGGCATGTCTTAATAAGTATACATGGAGGTAGGGGGCAAGGGGGCCATTCTTTGCCAGATTTGTGTATATGTACTAAATGGATGGTCAATTTATTTTGGGAACATCTGGCAATCTGCACTTGCTGTTGATGATATTTATTCATAGCTGGTGATGCCTATCGCTATCCACAGTGTTCAATGAACCAACTTCTCTAAAAGTAATTGTCATAAATGGAAAATGAAACTTCCATGCTTTATGATTGTGTTAAAAACAACAAAATTAGTTTTTGAATCCAATACAATTAAAATAAACAAATGGACTACAAACTAAAGATCACATTACTTTCTGAATATCTTAATAAATCCAACTCATAAGCTGTTTTGAAGTAAAATATCTTTACAATCAGCACATTTCATTTAGGTAACATCTAGCTGTGCCACACTTGCTGTTGATAATACTGTTGAACTCCTTCAAAGTTTCTGATGCCTCACTCACTTCACAGTGTTCCTTGATGTAATCTGTTTAGAAACACCAAATGAAGCAGCAAACTGATGTTTATTAGGTTTTTTGTGCTCTTGTATTGCATGCCCAGTAGTGAAATCACATTACACAATTTGCAAAACGTAGAGTTTTCTACTTTACCAGATTGTTTCGCAAATCTAAACAGGACGGCACAATTGTCATTCCAGCTCTGTTTTCTTGTCTTTCATGGAGAAAATTCTGAATTCTTCTTCTTTCCTATTCAACATGATTAGAAGTTGCATATTACGAAGATGAGATACAGTGACAGCGGTAACTGTTTGCAAAATCCAATATGGTGGGTAAATACAGGCATGGTAGCCTCGATTTCGAATGAACCAATCATATTGAAGAACTGTATTCCTATATACATGCGATACATTGCTGTCATAATGGAACATACTAAACTGAATATTGCAATGAATTTTTTTAAATTATTTTTAAATAAAAAAAAAAACATTTTTTGCACAAAAAACATACACCCTTAATCTGGTTCAAAATATGGAGAAATAAAACGGTATTGGTGTTATAGGCAGTCGAGTAATACACAGACTTTCAGATGAACAGCTCAACCGTTTATCTTCAATCCTTGGCATTATTGAACCTAAAATAGTGCTTTGTTTCTACAGGATGTATAAAGATGGAATTCTGTTTCAAACTTTACAGTATTTTGCAGTTTCAGAATGAAACACGTACACTGTTATTTTCTACGAAAAAGATGAATCAAGAAATATGAGAAATATATTGAAGTTTATACACAGTGTCACAGAAATTGTACCATTGATTGTGTCAGGCACAATATTATGCAGCAGTCATAAAGGAACTGAGAAATAATACTGAAATTTCAATTGAAAATGGCATGATTGATAATATCCTGTTAATATAGTCCCTTTCAAATCTAAGTATGTGCAGTACAAAATAGTTCCAATTACAAATGTCAAAGACTTGTGTGTGTATATCCAATTAAATGATGGCAAGAACACTGCTTTTACTTGTGTGCCCCCCAATTCTGTTAAATATGATTGATAAATATACATTCATGTAGTAAGTCTGGACCATGCAGACATGTACATCAAAATAGAAGACATAAACACCATATATATATATATATATATATATATATATATATATATATATATATATATATATATAATATTTTACACATTTTCACTACTACTCTTTGTATGAATCCTGTATGTACTTATCCTTAAAGCTTTGTACATATTTTATTGTTGCAATAGATCAATTATCTAGTTTTAATAGCATTTGTTGTCTAAAGACACATCATCTTGTAAAAATATGTGCATCATATATATATATCTATACATTTACAAATGTAAATGTAGAGGGAAGGCCTGACCAAATGAGCTTCTTTTAATAAAGTCATTATTATTATTATTTTACCAGGAGTGGCCTCCCCTGTGAAATGGAGTTCTTGAAATAAAGAACAGTTCATGAACTTTATGAACTATTCTTGAACTGAACATGAAATGTTCTTGAAATATTTTTTGGGTTAGCTTTGGTTTGGGCTGTTCATGAACAGCAGTTCTTGAACAGTTCATGAACAACTTTTAAGAACAAATTAAGTACAATTCAAGAACAATAATAATTTACAAGAGTTTAAGAACTGTTCTTGAATGAGTTCTTGAACAGGTCAAGAACAGTTAATGAACTAAAATGAATTTAAATAGTTCATAAAAAGCTCATAAATAGTTCTCGACAGAATTCTGGATCATGTCAAGAAGTTAAATAACAAACAAAAAGAATGGCAATTAAATTCATGCAATAATAGCTGAAAGGTGTATGATAATATCTGGAAACAAATCATGAATAGTTTAATCACACAAAAGTTGAATCTGATATAACTGAAACCTTGTTGCAAATATATGTTCATTTGATTTTGAATTGCAACAGCACCATTCACTGAAAGAGACTATTTTTGTCATAAACTTAACCTTTTAAACTTCAAGCTCACTCTCGCGTTTTCAATATTGCTTAAAATGAAATGTACTAGGCAAATATAAAAATTGTAGGATGTCTGAAAAAGATTACAACAGTAACACTGAATCTAATATGCAATTCTGTATGGCCTTATAGTTTAACAAAGAAATGAAATCAGAAAGTAGTATTATATCCATGCAACTCGTGCTTTATGTTTATGACATATATGCAAATTAACCCCATGATACTGCATTATAATTTCTATTTAAAGATGGAATGTCCATGATGATTTGGCATTTTTACAACACAAGTCTCTGCTGGTTGATTTGGCTGGGAGTTTGTTTGAATAAAGACTAAAGTGTCGACTAGTTTTTCAGCAGTAACTACATTAACAATTGGTGAGGTTTTTTACTGAAAACAAATGTTTTCCAGTTGTAAGTCTCGACAAGGACGTGTTCAATTCTTTTTCAAATCGATGAATAACAGCATATATTTTGTTTTCTGACTCTTGCAAGACAAAGTATCTTATAGATCTTATTTTACTGCTATCATAAAGAACAAAACTGCAAATTCGTTTTTGCATCCTTGAGTAATCCAATGAATAAAATTTTGCACAATTGACAGTTATTCTGTCCACCTTTCTCACCTCTTGTAAATTTATCACTTCAAGCCTTTCCAGAATTTCATTATTAAGCTCATTCTGTTTAAAGATTTTTTTGGCACCACAAACTGCAAAATTATTTGCTTCATGGGTCATTTCCCAGCGGTACATTTTACCTTGATTTAAACCCTTTTCTACGGATACAGGCTTGTGCTTGCCTATATCTCATTGCTTGTTTCAATACAATGCCAGTTCCATGCACTGACTGCAGAAGCACATAATTTGTGTCCTCAAATGGAAAACAGCTCCAAGCCCACAAGGGTCCCCAAAGCTTAATGTAGGACACCAAATGAACCCCGACATTATGGACATTAAGGCCACATGAACCATCTCCATACAGATTCTGGAAAGATGAGTAGAATGATATGCTTTTCCATTTGTGATGTATGTTATGATGTCAGAACCTTTGTTCTTGTATGAAAATGCTTTACATTTATCGATGTCTTGCCAAATTCCTGAAAATGTAAATATTAAAAATGTTCAAGGAAACTGAAAAATATGTGCAGTCTGCATATTTGTGTAGCATTCAGAAGACCCCAAGTTAAACGTTTTTTTTAAACATTTTCTATTACCCCATCTGGTCACATAAAAAGATTTCCTTTTCCATTGAATTAATGACTAATAGTCTATTGTTCAACAATTAATATATTAAAATTTATTAAAATAATATCTACTTATAAAGCGACTATTAAAAATTTTAAATTATAATTCTGATGAATCATATTTACATACAGTACCTGCAGTTTGCAGCAGGCAAATCAACTGTTATTTTTATGCATCAGCCATCAAAAAACACTGTCTTGGTTGTCGGCCTTTCTGTAGCTGTCTTGACTCTGGACCCTTATATCGAAGTCCTTCACAGTTCTCCATGCTACAACTGTATTCATCATCAACTTCAGGGAAAATATGTGTATTCATGGAATTCAATTTTCACTTAAATTTTGTTATTTTTAAAAACAGGTTACTTTTCATTGTTATTGTATTGTAACGGCACATTACACTGTTAAACAACAATTTTTACATGGTCAGTCATAATTTGTAGAACAATGAAAAGCCATATAGATGTTTAAATTTTTGGCAGCTTAGTCAAATGACCTTCACTTTTTTTTAATAAAAGACAACAGATTTTCAGTTCTTACTAAATCACTTACTCCTTTACTATAAATTGCAACAATTTTTGTTTCATTGATTAGGAATTTTTATGTAGCTTTAACAATTTTTCAATCATATTGCTATTGCTACGGAATCATTCCGCAGATATGTAGCATGTTGTCCCACCCAGTCACATGATCTTGACACAAGCCGACCAGTCCTAACACTAATCTCTTAATGCTGAGCGCCAAGCGAGGCAGCTGTTAGTACCATTGTTTATAAGTCTTTAATATGACTCGGTCAGGAATTGAACCCATGGCCTCTTGCTTCCGCAGCAGATACTCTGATCACTGGGCCACTGGAGCAGTAATGCTTTTTTAATGAATCACTTAACCAATTAGATTTATTTTACTCTTTCAATTGCAACAGTTGAAAACAGTTTATTATCCCCACTATGCATTAAAGATTAACTGAAGTGCCTTTCTCCCATTAGGTTCTAAAAAGAATTCAATAATTCAGAATAGTTAAATGCCCTGATCTTTGACTAGGGGTGAAACAATTCATTGATAAATCAATGCATCAATATTTTTGCCAATCAATAAACAAATCTGTACGAGAGGAAGAATCTATACAAAACAATATCTATCCAATTTAATTAAATTACTTTAATCTTCAGCAGTCATGAATAATTATTAGTCATTTGCCTTTTTATTCTTTAAACTGGGAATTAATAATGTATTGTATCGTAGGCAGTGAATCGTATCAGAATACAGCACAAGTGTAATGCTTCACTCCTATCTTGGACATTTCATTATCTACCAGTTTATAATGGCAGAGAGTAAAGATGTAATTTTATCTTCTCTTTTTTAGTACACTGAAGTGCATAAGAAAATTGGAAGATGAGGTGAAGGCCCTCAAAGCTTAGCTTAGAAGTGTGCGAAAGAAACTTTAAAAAAATGCTGAAACATCAGAGGATTCGAATGCAAAAAGTCCCCAAGAAGACGACATTTAGCTGGATAATTGTTTGAAGAAATTACATCATTTGTCAGCTAATACTGAGAAAGAGATAAATGATATTATCAAGAGAGCAACCTTTACCATATTTACGTATGTCGAGCTAATCAACTGCTCTCGTACAGGGAAAAGAACAGTGTAAAGTCGGGACATGGTACGGCAACACCTGGATGATGGAAAATTTAAAATCCTTGAGAAGGTCATGCTAACAAAATGTCCTACAATCGCACAGAATGTTTTTATAAAAAAATTTGAAAATATCCAAAAGGTTGTAAGACGTAAAGCTGCAGTCAGTGCACCATCAGAAAATGCAACAGGACAGTAAAGTTGTCTGAACAGCAACATTTGTTTCTTTCTTAGTAACGTTTGTGTGTTTTATGTTGATTAAATCATTAACTGCATAACTGTGTTTAAGTATCTAATTTAGGTGTATTTATGAAAGGTTTTAAAGATTTCATCAGAACTGTTAATTCTGATCAATAACTGAGGTGTTCATGTAATCTGATATCTGGATTGTGTCATTCACAGTAACAGACAGGAACAATTCTTGAAGTATTCACTAACTCTTTTATAACACATGAAATCCTAATAAAAATGTACCTGAACATTTCATGAACAGTTCATAAACATTAAATGGCCAGACTTTCAAGAACTTAATTTCATGAATTGTTCTAGAATCTTAATTCTTGAACAGTTCAAGAACATTTTAACAAAGATTGTTCATGAACTGTTCAAGAACATTTTAACAAGGATTGTTCATGAACTGTTCAAGAACATTTTAACATTTTATGAACAGTTCATGAAAAGTGTTCTAGAACAATTCATGGATAATTCAAGAATTGTTCATGAAATTAGATGACCTAGCAAATAGAATTTCAATACCTTTTTCAAAACAAGTCAAGATTATTGTTTTGATATGCAAATTAATGATTTTATACACAAAATGTTACATTTTCTAGTAATTTAATTTTTCACGATATCCATTTAATAGATAATTAATTTTTATCTGCAGGGTTTGCTAGCAAGATCATACGAGCAACTTTACTTGAATGTAGCCAAATTACTTCTACAAGCTCAGTGCGAGCTCTCATGTAGTCTGCGACCTACAGTGAAGATCATAAGAAGCGTGCTACGAGCTATCACAAGCACGTGCAAGCTTGATTTAGGATTGCATTTTTATAAGGGGTGTCACATGCTTTAAGATTTCCTTTGCGCTTATACATGTGTATAATAGCATCAATAAATTCTGTTGGGATTCTCTCTTTTTACTACATGAGATGAAACAACTGAAGGTGCTTTTCAGTCAGAGCTGCACAGCCTTCCTTGTAAATCTCTGCTGGGATTGAGTCTGAGCCAGGTTTCTTGTCACTAGGGAGTAGACATATTGGTTTCTTAGTCTCTAACTTGGTTGGTGGGTCATCCTTTGATCCACTGACTTGGAACTTGGGCATTTGATCAATGGCTTCATTATTGATTAATGTTGTGCAGATCAGGACACAGTTCAAGTGCTCAGCTCTCCTTTTGAGGATCTTCTCTTTGACTCAGTGTGTTCCGATCTGCACTGAGGAGAGGAGATGATCCTGATTATGATGGACCATATACTTAATTCAGCACATCATAAAACCTCTTCATATCATGCTTGACAGCATGGCTTGTGATCTTGTCAGCTGTGCTACAATCTTAGTCAAGTCATCTGCTGAAGTTTCTGTTGAACAGTCCTACAAATGTTTTTGAAGGCATCTTTCTTTGAAGTGGACTTCGGATTATTTAGGTATGCTTTGTGGAGGAAATGTTTTTCATCCAAAAGCTGCCTGATATTTTTGCAATTCGTATCAAACCAGTCCTTGTGCTTCCATGAGGAAGGCCTTAAGATCTCTGTGACAGTGCTGTAGACCAGCTACCTCCTAATCATGGGTCTCCAGAGGGGTGGACTGAAGATGGTTTTCTAGATTGATGACAATTGTTGATTTGGAGTTTGAGTCCTTCAGCTTGATGATGTTTAGCTGTTTTGGAGTCTTCTTGCATTGTGGGCATCTTTTAGGTTGGGTATGGCTGTTTAACTTGGTGACTACAAGGTGGTAGTCAGTCCAACATTCTGCACCACACATTGACTTGGTCACCTGTACATCCTTCCTGTAACTCTTTCTAACTATCACTTAGCCAATGAGATGCCAGTGCTTAGATTGGGATGCATATATGTCATACAGGTAGGGAGTTGGAAGACTGTGTTGGTGATGAGCAGTTCATGCTCTGCACAGGTCTGAATCAATAAAAGACCATTGCTGTTGCAGCGGTCAACACCACACTTTCCAATGACCACTTCCGAGGAGATGTTGTCAGAGCTGAATCGTGCATTGAGATCACCAAGGATGATGAGATTGTCAGATTTGGGAACAGGTTATGCTAGAGTGGAGTTCTTCATAAACTTTGTCCTTTGTTTCATCTGGATTGGCCATGGTTGAAGCGTAGGCACTGATGAATCATGACATGCTTTCTTACATTCAACGGTGGGAGTTTCATGGTCATAGGCATGTCATTCTTATGGGGCAGCCTTAGAATGTCCTGCTAGCTTGCTAACAAAATCTGTTTTCCCTGCAAAACATACTCCAGCCTAACGTCACTCCTCACTTCCCTTTCTGCACCAAAAGAATGTGTAGTAAATGCCCTTTCACAAAGTTTGCCATGTCAATCAAGGCGGGTTTCACTTAGGCTGCAATATTCATGTCGTATCTGGCTAACTCCCTGACAATCTGGGCAGTTTTCCTCTCAGGTCTGTCATTATCACTTCTGTCCAAAGTTGTCATGGGTAAGAGGAACGATTTTCATCTTTTCTTTGTAGTGTTTCCACCGCTGCTGTAGTCCCCTTCAATTGCTGTTAGTTGACTAGGGAAGGATGGGATAGGCAATTTTAGGGCACCTTTACTAACCCCTTCTTTATCCTATGAAAGTGAGCAGTGCGAATCCTAAAAAGAGATGCTGAGTCACTCAGGGGGCTGCCAAACTACACTGCTGCTCCGTGTCAGTGAAGAACAAAAATGTGGCCTGAGCCACCTGTATGAAAATTTGTGGCAATGGCTGACAGTGTACCGACACCAGCTACTTTACTGCTCTTCCAATGCTACAGGAAGAAGGATGACTGAGTGATTTGAACATTAAATCAACCACACTTTCTCATCCAAGACACATATGCATCAACAATTACCAACCAGCCTGTAACATAACATATCACTTTTATCGTCACATTGATCTGAGATGAAATACTGTCTAAATAAGTACAGCGAAGACCAGCTTGTAGCAATTTGACAATTTTTTGCAAAAAAATATGTATACTAGCTCAAGAACTTAGAATGAAAAGAAATTCAGTTCTGTGTCATTCACTGTAGGTTAAACTTTTGATGTGTTTGATCACTTATAAATTGTAGATGTAATATGAAACAACTACTTTGTTTTATTCAAATAATTGACTGAATTGCTCTAAAGAAAATAACAAAAGTTAATAAAAAAATTTACCACCCAAAAGTCAACATTTTTTCCTATCTACTGTCTGTTTGTCTGTCTGTTCATTTACCATTCACCTTCATAAAATCTTTTGAAATAGTCATCAAACTTCGATATATATTTGCCAGTGTATCGCTCCAGGGACCCTAGAGAGGGATTGAAAGTAGGGACTGCAGAGAGAGTTAGAGAGAACTCAGAGAGAGGGTTCAGAAGTCCAAATTTAATTTCAGTTACAAAGACAACAGAAACTTGATATGTAATGTTGAGGGAAAGGATCATGGTATTAGTAATATTTTGAAATATTATCTGTCAATCATTCTTCATCCAAAGGGCATAGCTTCAGTAAATGTCAGGTTGAGGGTCAAAGCTTAATTTTTTTAAATCTCAAATAAAAGATCTTCACATCCCTCTCATGTATAATTGTTGGCAAGCTTCTGAACTTGTATTTAATCAAACTGCAAACAGGTAATAAAAGAATTTTTAATGGCAATTAATCAAAATGAAAACAGGTAATAAAAGAATTTTAAATGGCAAGTAATTGAACTTCAATTAAATCAAAATACAAACAGGTAATAAAAGAATTTTAAATGGCAATTAAACTTCAATTAAATCAAAATAAAAAGATAATAAAAGAACTTTTAATGGCAATTAATTGAACTTGAATTTAATAAAAATGAAAGCAGGTAATAAAACAATGTTAATGACAAGTAATTGAACTTGTATTAATCAAAATGACAACAGGTAATAAAAGAATTTTTAATGGCAATTAATCAAAATGCAAACAGGTAATAAAGGAACTTTTAATAGCATGTAAATGAACTTGTATTTAATTTGTTGTTGTTGTTTTAGGGTTTAATGCCATTTTTTAGCACACGATAGGCCAATACATGGCAGCCAGTATTATTGGTGTGGAAGAACCAGGGGAAAACCCTGGAAAGAACCACCGAACTACGAGAAACTACTGGCATGCTTTCTCACATAACTACATTAGCCGAATCTGAGACTTGAACCCACGCAGACAGAGGTGAGATGGTAGTGATCCATAACGGAGAGCGCTTTAAACCACTCGGCCACTCATGGCCCCTTGTATTTAATCAAAATGACAACAGGTAATAAAATATTTTTTAATGGCAATTAATCAAAATGTAAACAGGCAATACAATAATTTTTAATGGTAAGTAATTTAACTTGAATTCAATCAAAATGACAACAGGTAATAAAAAATGTTTTAATTGCAAGTAATTGAACTGGAATTTAATCAAAATCAAAACAATATTTTAAACAACTTTGTAATGGTAATTACATGTAATATAACTGAAATTTGTGATTGACAATTATTATTTCTTGTTTACAGGGATTTGGTGCCTCATGCCTTGATTTCAGCTGTGCACTACCAAAGGCTGTTTCCATGACTGCAGCCTTGGAGCCTCCTGGACATTCCTTGTAACATGGAAGGATAATGGTGGTGATAGTGTGGACTTTGAGATGAAAGCAAAAGTACCAGCAGCTGACAATTACTGGGTCTCACTGGGATTGTCTGATGATAAGGAAATGGTATGTAATTTAAGCTGAATCCATGTTCTTTAGTTTGATCAGCATCTGAAACTTTATACAAAATAATATACAGAAATGTTTTTCTCATCTATAATGACACTTGTCTTTAAAGTACAGTGTAATTCATAGGCATATGTCCTTTATATGGAGGATTAGAGATACCCCAAGTGCTCACCATTACGGATCAATGCCATCTCACCTTCATCTGCATGGGATTGAGTCTTGGATGAGGATATGTGAGAAAGCTTGCTGGTAGCTTCTTGTGGGTTGATGCTTCTTTCTGGGCATTTTCCAGATTCTTCCTCCACCATTTATACTGGCTGCTATGTATAGCCTGTCCTGTGCTGAAAATTGGCCTTAAACCCTGCAACAACAACAATAACAACATACGGAAGAATCTCAGTGCAATTTATTGGCAGGTATGTCTCCTTTATAAAAAGGAGTCTCAGTACATTTTATAGGTATGTGTCCTTTATATGAAGGTGTCTCGCTACAATTTATTGGCAGGCATCCTTTATTTTGAGGTGTCAGTATCATTTCTTGGAATACAAATTTGTATTGCTAGAACTGGTTAACTTATGGATGAAATGAGTGTAGATAAAATTGACACGAGTTCAAATACACAAATGACAACAATAAAAATGCTCATAGCAGTACTTCCTGATTTAAAGTTATAAATTCATATTTTTACCCAAGGGAATTAATCTATGCATATATATATATATATATATATATATATATATATATATATATATATATATATATATATATATATATATATATATATATATATATTTATATATATATATATATATATATATATATATATATATATATATATATATATATATATATATATATATATATATATATATATATATATATTGAGGTACATGAGAAAGCTTTCCAGTAGGCTCCTGTGGATTTGTGGTTCAAATTCAAATCCTATCAAACTGAGGGTCAGAGTGAAATCTGCAAGATGCATGACCAGTGATGTGGAATGAAAGCTGATGGAGTGCAATGATGCTATGCTGACACTAACAACTCCAAAGAGTTATACAATGCCATGAAGTCAATCTTTGGCTCTTCAAAGTGTAGCTATACCCCCTTGCTTGCTGCAGATGGCAGAAAACTAATAAAGGACAAGCTGGCATTAAGGACAGAAGGAAAGAACACTTTAGTCAGCTCCTAAACCTGCCCTCATTGGTCAGCCAATCTGTTCTTGACCAATTACCCCAACAGCCAATGTACGACCAATGATAGAGGAGTTGAAGACAACCATTAAAGAAATGAACTATGGCAGGGCACCTAGAAACTATGGTATCCCAGTGGAGGTGTCCAATGCTCTTAGTGAACAGACTCTGGAGGCATTTCACGATGTGCTAAGCAGCATCTGGATGGAAGAGATACCAGACAACCTTTGTGATACATCATTTGTGACTCTCTATAAGAATACACGAACATAATTATGCAGACTGCATTAACTACAGAGGCATCTCCTTGCTCTCCATAGCAGGTAAAATACTTGATAGCATCATTCTCAACAGACTTATTTGCAGCAGTGTCAGATGATAATCTCTGTGACTTTTAGTGTTGATTTTGCCAATACCTCTGCAACGTTGACGTGATTTAGAATCAAAATACTTACTTAATGAATGTCAGCTATCTGTTATAAATTCTAACACTGTGTATATGTGTATGTCCCTGTTCTGATTCTCATACAATATTTCTTGGAAATCAAATCAATTAAAAACTACATATATGTATCAAATGCATAGTCAAATAGATCTTTATCACTCATAATCTGATAAAATAAAAATGTCCACATTTAGAAGGTAAAAATCATGTTCCTGTTTTGTAGGTTTTACAAGAATGTGTGCATGCTTTAGCGTGTGTGTCATTACCACCACCATCTCAAAATGTGTGACACATCTGTATGTTGGGCCAATAATTGATAAATCCAGGGTAATTACTAACTTACTTAGCTGTAAATATTTTACACAGACCTTGACCTGAAAGCAAGTTCACAAAATTTAATGCTGGCTTTGATTTGCATTCATGATCCTCCAATGATGATGGAATATACCTGCAGTATATTTGTATGTGTGAGTCTGTATCCGGTAGTCTAGTGGTTAGAGCATCTGCCTTCAATTAAGACTGTTGCAGGTATGAACCCTGGCAGAGTCATACCAAAGACTTATAAAAATGGTTCTAATGGCTGCCTCAGTTTGCGCTCAGCATTAAAACTGTTCAGTGTTAGGAATGGTTGTCCTGGTGTTAAGGTCAATAAAGTGATTGGTGAGACATGATGCTAATTTATGTGGGATAATGCCCAATGCTAAACATATCACTATAAATTATCACAAATTCTTAGAAATATAACTGAAAAATTGTCAAAGCTACCTTAAAAATCCCTCCTAAAACACACACACACACACACACAAACGCATATTTCTATATATAAATTTTCCATTTCCAGTTCAAAATGTATGACACATTAATATGTAAGGCCAATAATTCAATTATCATTCAAAATCTGTAAAATGGACCCAGTTCTGACTAACACCTTATTGGTAAGAATTTCACTTGTCCATCATAAGAATTTCAAATGTCTGTCTATCTAGAGAGTTGCACTTTTCTGTGTTAAGAATTTGACTTGTCTATCTTAAGAATTTCAGATATCCATCTTAAGAATGTCAAATGTCTGTCTATCTAGAGAATTTCAAATGTCTATCTTATTAATTTTGCTTGTCTTTCTATCTTATGAGTTTCACCTGTCTATCTTAAGAATTTCACTTGTATATCTATCTAGAGAATTTCACTTTACTATCTTTTGAATTTCACTATCTTAATACATGTAATTTCACTCATCTATCTATCTTAAGAGTTTCACATGTCTCTGTCCAAGCACAAACAGGGGCAATGTTTATCTTCACTTCTTTGTTGTTGTTGAAATGATGCTTTTTAAAACACAATGATTTATACTTTTGTTTAGATTTGAAGTATTTATCATACAATTCACAACTAGATTGCAACTGGAATGTATTACATCATCAATTTAAAATAAAACTCTACTATATTACGGTGTCAATCTTGTATTGGTCATAATTGCAGATTAAAGCAAAGAACCTCAGTCATCTATTTACACAGTCTACATAATTGCCATAGATGAACTTAAAACTACCTTTTTGGTTTTACCATATGGAATAAATATAACTTGGATAGCATCAGTTTATTCAAGGTCAAAGAAGACTAATGTGTTTTGGAATTAGATAATTATAATTTAGGGAAATTAAGAATATGATGTAAATGTATGCATTTATTTTATATTAATTTGATTTTTTTTATTTCTTCACCTTGGTGAATATAATACATATCTTTGCAAACAATGTATGATGCATGCTCACCCAACTGAGATCTAAAATTGTACAGGTAGATCACTTTAAATGTATCATCAGTAAGTTCTAATTCAACCTTTTCTGTCATTCTATACTGCTCCATTTGATTAGATACTGGAATCATTTTGTCACCATGCAAATTGTTTTTCATTGCATGAATGGTTTATAAATATATTACTACATTTTTAGGTCTTTGTTTAAATTTGTAACACATCACAGTGATACGTGCTTAGGCTCGAATAAACAGTAACATAGAATGAGTGAAAATAACAAGCTTGTAAAAACTTATTAAACAATTTTTTGAGCACAAATATTTTCCAGAAAAGAAAAATAAACTTACGGTTTTAAGAATCAATTCCAAAATTAATCCAAAAATAATTTAAAATATTATCCACTAGAGAAATTGCAAAATTCCTGGTAATAAAATGTCCATATAATTCCAAATTCAAATCTTAGTGATGTATCCAAGATGGAAGACGATGTCACATGATGAAGTCAGTTCTTGGTAATATAATTCAATGAGCACAATTACTTTCCAGATAAATAACAAAATAAATCCTCTTGAATATAAACGAACTGACATAATTTCCAATACAAGGTAAGGTAATTTAAAATAACTCAAAACGACACAACTTAATATCCTAACAGCCCAAGTTCTACTAAATAGTTTGCTCCAAAACATAATTTATATACCTGTTTTTACGTAAACAAGAAAGGGGTCACATGATCTTCTAGAATCTTTTAGAACAAATTTACGTTCAAAATCTCATACACACCATATGACCCAACTAAACATAGAAAGATGTTTTTAACAAAGCTCCATAATGTCCTTGGAATCAACCAATCATTGTAAAAGCTTGTTTTCAACTCTGAAGCCAGGTCAGAAATGAGGTCAACACCTGGTGTTTATTCATAAGAGTACATGTCATCCCACTTTCTAAAAAAAATATCTCCCAATGAAGGAATTTTAGAAATAAAATGTCAAATTTGAATCTGACAAACAAACAATTAAAATAAAAAATAAATGACCCAAATCAAATACACGTAACAACAGCAATAGCTTAACAATATATGAAATTGTGTCATTCCCTTGTGTAGAAAAATCTTATCTTGGACACACCTATTTGGCAAAAATATCAAAACATGCACACTTCACTGCATTGTTTCACCCAAGCAACAATGTCAGAGAAATTACCTAAATGTAAACTGTTACCAAAAGAACACAGCCTAATGTAAACACTTTTCAATGACACCTGTAGTAGTTGATCGATTGACAGATGGACTGACCTCATCAATCCATTAGCCACAGCTAAATTTTTGGATGTACTTGTGCATAAATATAAACTGTAACATATTTACCTAATCCTTAGTCTAAGGGTTCATCTCCTGGTGCAGCTTTGTTCCTAAAATTAGTTTTCACTCAGAAATGTTTTGGGTAATATTTTCTTTTGGTGGGATAAATGTTTAGTAGTCTCAGGGGATGTCCATGATTTAAAGTTATAATGGAGAAGGCAGAATAATTGTTTCTAATGCAATGATCTGTGATGAAAGGGCATATAAGATTTAAGATGGATCTTCACTGAAACATCTTGGCCTGGCAATGATGTTAAGATGTTCCATGAGTAACAAATATGTTCCTGTTGTCATGGAGATTTGGTTTATTTTCTTTTATCCTGATAGAATTTAAAATGAGAAGAGAATAATTATTATATTAGTCTTTATTTTTCACGTAACTGTAGTTTGAGATAATTGTGAGAAAATAAAACCCTTGACAATTATTAACAAAATATTATATCTTTTGAAAACAATTATATTTGGTTTTAGAAATGTCTTTGAAAAATGTTTAAAAAAAAGTAATTCTCTTAAATTCATTTTTGGTGTGAACAGTTTCCATAATGTTCATGGAAGTTTTGCCCAGTTTGGCTACCAGCCTTCAATGTATGTCTAATAGGGTATCTTCATTCTTTTCAAAGACATTAGCTAATGAAGGGCATCAGAACAAAGCAGGAGTAGGATTTCCAGCAGTGATAGGAATGTATTACATATGAGTGAAGTGATTGATTTATAAATCAAGGCATCATTACTTGTTTCCATACAATATCTGTTTTGATGCAAGTTGTGAAGACTTAATATTTTAATCTTCAGGAAGTGTAAATAATTATTAGCTCTTTGGGGTTAATTTTTCAAAGCCAAGAATTAATCTGATACAGCTGTCATGGGCATATTCACATATTTCTGTCAGATTAAAAATATATTACAACATTCACTTGCCCTCTAAAAATCAGTGCAAGGTGACTAACTCAGATTGTTGGAAATCTATCCCCCGGTTAATGCCATTCTAACTTTTTTATCTCACTAATCAGCATATTGAGCCACTGACAATATAAAGGAGACATGCCAGACTCGTTCTTCATTTGTGATTGTCACGGAATTGTGTATGACTGGTATCAATATGTATATGGCGTAAAAATGTTCTCAGGTTTTACTCAGCTCTAGTTCTTTCAAAATACTGAGCACAACTCAACCCGTGCTGCATGTGTAGATTGCCTGCAGTTTAAACCTAAGTACCTAGCTGCGCATATCGGTCAAAGCTAGTTTATATTATAGAGCAAATTCTCTGTAAACATTACATTACAACTAGTCTTGTCAGGAAGCTTACCACTTTACTGGAGTAGAATCTTCAGCTGTAGCGGTATTTAATGTTAAGATTGTATACTTATCGCTATTTGTTTTATATTACATAATTGTTTAATATATCAGATGTTTTAGAATTTATTCTAAATTCTACAGAGTAAATACCTAGGTTATACAGTGCCATGATATTAGAAATATTATAGTCTGCTTTGAGACAGCTATTTGTTGTAACTGAAGAGACAAATTGAATTTAATTATATACTGCATGCATTGAATGTTTAATGTAAATGGGTAGCTAATTCATGTGTGTGCATGTGCAACGTATATGAATGTAGAAATACTTAAGCATGTTGTATGTATTACTCGGTTTAGTAGTTTTAAGTTTAGCTGCCTTGTGTATGGTTGGGTGCTGCCTTATATATGCCTTATAAATATGGTTGGGTGATGTGAAGTCGCAGAGCTCTGTGTGGTTTTTTGTGACCTATATGCTGTGTCTGATGATGCTGGTTTGGAAGAGTGTACTGGTGTTCTCGATGTGAGGGACCAAGGCTTCATGACCATCGGGTGTGTGTTAAATGTGAGGGCTCTCAAGGGATCCTTCAACAGACATGGGGGAGTGGACCATGCGTGGTGACTCCTTGACCATTGACTAGAGCAGGTGGAACTGGCGATACAACTTGGGCGTAAAATGGGCACCATGATAGTCATATAATATGTGTTCCATGTTATTGCTATTGCCATCTGAGCAAAAATATCACCAGTTACATATTGAAATCGTTATATGAATGATAAATTCATAATTTCACGTTTACATATCAAAATCACTATATGAATGATAAAATCATAAATTACATGCCTTTACATTGCTAAATCGTTATATGAAAGATATAATAAAAATTACAGACATTTACATCACAGTCTCATTATACAAGCAATATATTCATAAATTCATACATATACTTGTATTTGTTGATTGGGTGATAAGACGTTATTCATGTTTAGTTTCAAATTCCTTTCATTAAAATCATCCTTTGAGGATTTTTTCTTGAGTTACTTGTTGTTGATAGTTCCATGTTAGGAACTTTATCGTTTTCCTTATCTTTTGTTTATAATGGTGTCAGATGTGTTCATATTTAAATTGCATTTATAAATAAACATATTATTAACGCAGTTGCTTTTGGTTTCTTCACTAATCAAGTCCGTATCTGGCTTCATCCTGTGACAATGATCAAACTAAAACTTATGATGTGGTATGTGATTTTCTCATCAGAGATCAATTGCTAGCAGTATGTAGTAAGGAACTATTCCAATACTTAAAAGAGAAAACTATCCATAGGGCTAGTGAAATGGCTAAACAAGCAGATATATTCACTGACACAGTAGTGTTTGACTACATGAGTTTAGTACAGTAGTGTTTCATTACATGAGTTTGGTACAGTAGTGTTTGATTGCATGAGTTTAATACAGTAGTGTTTGACTACATGAGTTTAGTACAGTAGCCTTTTATTACAATTATTTATTTGTTTCATGTTTTTTTTTAAAATTTGGACCCATATTATGTACCTTTGTATTTATGTTGATGTCATGTTTTCTGCTCATTAGTGTGTTAAAATAATACATTTTTTATTGTCACTCGTATACATGGTAATTATTTCTTGAACTAATTGTAGCTTACTGACTGAGTGATACACCAAACAGAGCTAATTATAGCTTATTGACTGAGTGATACACCAATCAGAATAATTGTAGCTTACTGACCAGAGTGATACACCAATAAGAACTAATTGTAGCTTACTAATTGAGTGATACACCAATAAGAACTAATTATAGCTTATTGACTGAGTGATACACCAATAAGACCTAATTATAGGTTATTGACTGAGTGATACACCAATCAGAACTAATTGTAGCTTACTGACTTGAGTGAAACACCAAATAGAGCCAATTATGACTGAGTGATACACCAATCATAACTAATTGTAGCTTACTAATTGAGTGATACACCAATCAGAACTAATTTCAGCTTACTAATTGAGTGATACACCAATAAGAACTAATTGTAGCTTCCTGACTTGAGTGAAACACCAAATAGAGCCAATTATGACTGAGTGATACACAAGAAGCATTACATCAAAACTAAATAGAAATAGATAAAAAACAAAAGTTTCACGCAAAAGTTGCTGGCATATAATCTGTAAAGTACTCAGGCTGTACATGGGGAGTTCGTTTGGAATGTCACCTTTCATGCTGATTTAATTAATTGATGAATGACTACCGACGAGAATAAAAACAAATCCTAAAACATTAACACATTCTTGTCAAGGGAGTAGATTCCAAATCACATGAGTTCTATTCACCTTTTGAATTACTAGAAGGAAGTTTGAGTTGTCAACAATTACCTTTCTCACTGACAGAAACAAGTGCCTGTAGCTGCGGCAGATGGTTTTGCATCTGCAGGATTGTGATGGATTTGTTTTTTGTCCTACTTAAGATTTTCCATATATGAGAAAACTGCACTCTCTCCACTGCTTTGAAGACAATATCAAATTACATTCCATATTAAATATAGACATGAAATACAGCAAGATATTCTAAAGAAATTTTCCAGCATCGAACAAAGGGCATGATGGCCAAGAGGAGTTCAGCTTCTGATCAAAAGGTTCAATTAAAATCATTAACAGCTAAGAGGTAGTCTGTTTGAAATCAATTTTTTTCTGATATCCTGTGAAGGATAAGCATGGCATATGAACAGATGATAAGATTATTCCAGTCAGTGATTTACATACTAAAAATGCAACCATACATAACAGCACATAGAAAACATTACTCTGTCACTGATAGAATGTCTATTGATGAAAAGACCATGCCAACCCACCCCCACCTCTATTATAAGTACCAAAAATGTTTAATTTGGGTATTAAAAGTGTAGTCTATATATTTCATGCCACAATTATGGCATTATTAAAAAGATAAATTTGTACTAGTAACCTCGTTTGGCAGATGGTCAAAATGCTTGTCACAAAGGGCCAAATCCATATAGATTACAATCAGAATACAAACATAAAATGTACTGAAAAAATGTATTTACTTCAGCACTCTCAACAACTAGTCAACATGTTTAACTTCTGCTGATTGATCATGAATATAATCCTGCAAAGATCTTGGTCATTTGCTCAGAGTGAGGTATTACATTACTCTCATTTTCTTCCTTTAAAGTTTGTTAAGTGGTGTTGATTTGTCCCTTTATCTGCTCTGACATGTTTGGACATTTGAAATGTTTCATCTACTCTAACATTATCCAACAACTCACATCGTAAAGAATTTCATTTAATATTGGCATTTTCTTTGGAAATACAGACTGGTTCACTAACTAAATAGCTTATCCAAAAAATAAATCATTAGGCAAAGTTCCCTATTATCACTATCTCTGATGGGTTTGATGTAATGAATAGTTTCAGGAGTTTTATGCATTTTGTGTCCAATATGTTGAACATGCTGATTATATAATACCTGATGTCACCATATGCAATATTTCATTCAGAAACAGTTGTTAAATGAAATGTGTTTAACTGACCAATGAATTATTGTGAATATAATGTGTAGATGTATATATATTTCTTATTTATAACTAAAAATGTGCTATTTGAAGTCAGGCTGTGCTTTATCCACTGGCAGATGCAAAATCACTATATCTTACTCAGTCTCTTTTAAGTACATTATTTGTACTGACTGATCTAACTGCATTACCTTCTGACTACTGTTAATGTGTTATCAACAGGAACTCAAGTTTAAGATCATTCTTTTGGTAAGAATTTTTCAAATTGTTTTTATTTAAAGTAATTTGTTAATTAATGAATATTTAAAAATATGGTTTAGTCCCAATTGTTTTGTATACTCTTCACTTGGATTAGTGTCGAAAATGTACACTTGGGTTACTGTGGAAAATGTACAACTGGGTTACATGTGGAAACTCTACAGTTGTTTTTCTGATGGACAATATCCACTTTGTGTTACTGTAGAAACTTTACCCTTGCATTACTATGGATACTCTACAGTCCAGTTACTGTGGAAAGTGCACTTTAAGTTTACTGTGGAAACTTTACACTTTAAGTACTGTTGAATCTCTAATCTTTGGTTATGATGTAAAATCTAATAATGGGATATTGTGTAAACTATACACTTGGGTTGCAAGATTATTCATGCCAAGCTCTATAAAACATCAGGGATTCAAGCCAAGCTATATAAAATAAGCAGCAGGAGGGCTGAACCCTACAAATTTATCCAGCCTTTATTTTGGCAAAAAAACAGCTATAAAATTGTGATCAATCCCAGGGTTTTATCATGTTTCAGAGTTTCTGTCCCGGGTTGAAAGGTGGTGATGAATTAACTGTATAATTTATCCAGTCCTATTCGATATCGTGTTCTTGGGTCAGATAAATTTATCATTACAAATCTGTGTGGGGTCACCTGAGTGCGGCTAAAGAAATTTCTAAAATTGTTATAGTACATGTTGCCGTTGCACCAAGTTTGAAAAATATTTCTGAGGGTATGAGTATCAACCCCGTTAAACACCACAAGAACATTACACTTATCTCTGATCACCTTTGGAATTTGCGTGTATCGTTGAGTGACCTATATCACGTCTGCGTTTTTATGTCTGCCCCGTGAAAATATCCTGGCAGGATTATTTTGTTTGCCTAGCATTACATTATCATACACAACCAAGTTGTTAACACTTGAATTTATATCTTCGACGGAGAGTGCATCGTTGATAGCAATGCTGATCATCCACGCTTGGTGCTACCAAATATAGTTTGTCCCATTTCATTATGAGGTTAAGTAACAGTTGTGTTTTACCGCTCCCTGAAGGACCAATGATGATCATCCTGAGGGACTTGGGTTGCAACGGGTTATGTTTGATAGGTACTCATTTTTTTAATGCTGAGAAATCGGTAATTTCCATTAGATATAACTAACTAGTATTATGAATTTATATTGTGTAAAATGTAAAGATCATACACAAACAATTGGTCCAACTCCTATCATGACAACTGATAACAGAAAAGCTATCACTGGCAAGTGTGCGCAGTGTGGTATAACAAAATTCAGGCTTGTTATTAAAAAAAAAGGTGGCGATATCGTGGCCAAGTTAACAAAACTCCGTGAGCGAAGTCTCCAGGACCAGGAGAAAAACACCTTCCATGATATAGTTATTGTGGACCGGGAACTCGATTAGATATCAGAATTGATGACCAAGATCAACCTCATTCGGGTGAATATCCGATAAACGCGATCGATGAGGCCTGTCAGGTTCATTATATCACATATCAAAGTGGTGATCTCGTATGACATCATCTCGCAGATATAAAACTGATTCACACACTGAATTCTATCCCCGATAAATTCTTCAGAGAAAATTAGCATCCTGCATAATAAAGGCCACCATGAAGAGTAAATTAATGATGGGTTTTGGTATTTAATATGGAATCAATTTATTATTCTCCAACTGGATACCACAGAGGTAAATCTGCGATTGATAAACTCGCCAACGCTGCTAAAGTTACAAGTGCAACAATGGCGGATTGGCTATCCATGCAGGCTATATGGCAAATTTATCTACCATGTCCAGCAAAAATTCAATATGCATCGTTTGATGTTAATACCCCAAATGAGGTTCATCAGGCCGATATATTATTTCTGCCGCATGACACCATCAAGAAACATGTTTACAAATACGCGTTGACGGTAGATGACGTTGCAAGCAGATACAAAGAAGCAGAACCGCTATCAACAAAGACTTTTCTGAAGATGCCTCCGCGTTCAAAAGAATTTATCGTAGAGGTCCTCTGCGATGGCCAAATCTCATTCAGGTTGATCCTGGCAAGGAATTTCAGGGTGAAGTATCTTCAACGATGAAACAACATAATACTACGATACAATGAGGACACACTGCAATCCATCATGATCAGGCAATTGCTAAGTGGTTTAAGAGAACTCTTGCAGATAAACGATTTCGCGAATGGGTTAAACAATTACCAGAAGTAATTGCAGCACTTGATGAAATTACTCGGACGCTAAACATGAAACCGTCTATCGCGATAACAAAAAAATATATAAAAACAGCAATCAAATATTTCCAGTCGCGGGTCCTTCCTAGTAATGTCAGTGATATGTTTATATGAACCTGGCGAATTTGAAGGTAGTAGAAGGTCAACTGATCCGATATGGAGCATCACTGCACATAAAATACTTACCACGGTAACATCTAAGAATACACCAACGATATATAGATTAGACCCAACTTCTCCGCATCGTGGTTTTACTTGTGAACAATTACAGGTAATCTGCTGGGATTGAGTCTGAGCCAGGTTTCTTGTCACTAGGGAGTAGACATATTGGTTTCTTAGTCTCTAACTTGGTTGGTGGGTCATCCTTTGATCCACTGACTTGGAACTTGGGCATTTGATCAATGGCTTCATTATTGATTAATGTTGTGCAGATCAGGACACAGTTCAAGTGCTCAGCTCTCCTTTTGAGGATCTTCTCTTTGACTCAGTGTGTTCCGATCTGCACTGAGGAGAGGAGATGATCCTGATTATGATGGACCATATACTTAATTCAGCACATCATAAAACCTCTTCATATCATGCTTGACAGCATGGCTTGTGATCTTGTCAGCTGTGCTACAATCTTAGTCAAGTCATCTGCTGAAGTTTCTGTTGAACAGTCCTACAAATGTTTTTGAAGGCATCTTTCTTTGAAGTGGACTTCGGATTATTTAGGTATGCTTTGTGGAGGAAATGTTTTTCATCCAAAAGCTGCCTGATATTTTTGCAATTCGTATCAAACCAGTCCTTGTGCTTCCATGAGGAAGGCCTTAAGATCTCTGTGACAGTGCTGTAGACCAGCTACCTCCTAATCATGGGTCTCCAGAGGGGTGGACTGAAGATGGTTTTCTAGATTGATGACAATTGTTGATTTGGAGTTTGAGTCCTTCAGCTTGATGATGTTTAGCTGTTTTGGAGTCTTCTTGCATTGTGGGCATCTTTTAGGTTGGGTATGGCTGTTTAACTTGGTGACTACAAGGTGGTAGTCAGTCCAACATTCTGCACCACACATTGACTTGGTCACCTGTACATCCTTCCTGTAACTCTTTCTAACTATCACTTAGCCAATGAGATGCCAGTGCTTAGATTGGGATGCATATATGTCATACAGGTAGGGAGTTGGAAGACTGTGTTGGTGATGAGCAGTTCATGCTCTGCACAGGTCTGAATCAATAAAAGACCATTGCTGTTGCAGCGGTCAACACCACACTTTCCAATGACCACTTCCGAGGAGATGTTGTCAGAGCTGAATCGTGCATTGAGATCACCAAGGATGATGAGATTGTCAGATTTGGGAACAGGTTATGCTAGAGTGGAGTTCTTCATAAACTTTGTCCTTTGTTTCATCTGGATTGGCCATGGTTGAAGCGTAGGCACTGATGAATCATGACATGCTTTCTTACATTCAACGGTGGGAGTTTCATGGTCATAGGCATGTCATTCTTATGGGGCAGCCTTAGAATGTCCTGCTAGCTTGCTAACAAAATCTGTTTTCCCTGCAAAACATACTCCAGCCTAACGTCACTCCTCACTTCCCTTTCTGCACCAAAAGAATGTGTAGTAAATGCCCTTTCACAAAGTTTGCCATGTCAATCAAGGCGGGTTTCACTTAGGCTGCAATATTCATGTCGTATCTGGCTAACTCCCTGACAATCTGGGCAGTTTTCCTCTCAGGTCTGTCATTATCACTTCTGTCCAAAGTTGTCATGGGTAAGAGGAACGATTTTCATCTTTTCTTTGTAGTGTTTCCACCGCTGCTGTAGTCCCCTTCAATTGCTGTTAGTTGACTAGGGAAGGATGGGATAGGCAATTTTAGGGCACCTTTACTAACCCCTTCTTTATCCTATGAAAGTGAGCAGTGCGAATCCTAAAAAGAGATGCTGAGTCACTCAGGGGGCTGCCAAACTACACTGCTGCTCCGTGTCAGTGAAGAACAAAAATGTGGCCTGAGCCACCTGTGTGAAAATTTGTGGCAATGGCTGACAGTGTACCGACACCAGCTACTTTACTGCTCTTCCAATGCTACAGGAAGAAGGATGACTGAGTGATTTGAACATTAAATCAACCACACTTTCTCATCCAAGACACATATGCATCAACAATTACCAACCAGCCTGTAACATAACATATCACTTTTATCGTCACATTGATCTGAGATGAAATACTGTCTAAATAAGTACAGCGAAGACCAGCTTGTAGCAATTTGACAATTTTTTGCAAAAAAATATGTATACTAGCTCAAGAACTTAGAATGAAAAGAAATTCAGTTCTGTGTCATTCACTGTAGGTTAAACTTTTGATGTGTTTGATCACTTATAAATTGTAGATGTAATATGAAACAACTACTTTGTTTTATTCAAATAATTGACTGAATTGCTCTAAAGAAAATAACAAAAGTTAATAAAAAAATTTACCACCCAAAAGTCAACATTTTTTCCTATCTACTGTCTGTTTGTCTGTCTGTTCATTTACCATTCACCTTCATAAAATCTTTTGAAATAGTCATCAAACTTCGATATATATTTGCCAGTGTATCGCTCCAGGGACCCTAGAGAGGGATTGAAAGTAGGGACTGCAGAGAGAGTTAGAGAGAACTCAGAGAGAGGGTTCAGAAGTCCAAATTTAATTTCAGTTACAAAGACAACAGAAACTTGATATGTAATGTTGAGGGAAAGGATCATGGTATTAGTAATATTTTGAAATATTATCTGTCAATCATTCTTCATCCAAAGGGCATAGCTTCAGTAAATGTCAGGTTGAGGGTCAAAGCTTAATTTTTTTAAATCTCAAATAAAAGATCTTCACATCCCTCTCATGTATAATTGTTGGCAAGCTTCTGAACTTGTATTTAATCAAACTGCAAACAGGTAATAAAAGAATTTTTAATGGCAATTAATCAAAATGAAAACAGGTAATAAAAGAATTTTAAATGGCAAGTAATTGAACTTCAATTAAATCAAAATACAAACAGGTAATAAAAGAATTTTAAATGGCAATTAAACTTCAATTAAATCAAAATAAAAAGATAATAAAAGAACTTTTAATGGCAATTAATTGAACTTGAATTTAATAAAAATGAAAGCAGGTAATAAAACAATGTTAATGACAAGTAATTGAACTTGTATTAATCAAAATGACAACAGGTAATAAAAGAATTTTTAATGGCAATTAATCAAAATGCAAACAGGTAATAAAGGAACTTTTAATAGCATGTAAATGAACTTGTATTTAATTTGTTGTTGTTGTTTTAGGGTTTAATGCCATTTTTTAGCACACGATAGGCCAATACATGGCAGCCAGTATTATTGGTGTGGAAGAACCAGGGGAAAACACTGGAAAGAACCACCGAACTACGAGAAACTACTGGCATGCTTTCTCACATAACTACATTAGCCGAATCTGAGACTTGAACCCACGCAGACAGAGGTGAGATGGTAGTGATCCATAACGGAGAGCGCTTTAAACCACTCGGCCACTCATGGCCCCTTGTATTTAATCAAAATGACAACAGGTAATAAAATATTTTTTAATGGCAATTAATCAAAATGTAAACAGGCAATACAATAATTTTTAATGGTAAGTAATTTAACTTGAATTCAATCAAAATGACAACAGGTAATAAAAAATGTTTTAATTGCAAGTAATTGAACTGGAATTTAATCAAAATCAAAACAATATTTTAAACAACTTTGTAATGGTAATTACATGTAATATAACTGAAATTTGTGATTGACAATTATTATTTCTTGTTTGCAGGGATTTGGTGCCTCATGCCTTGATTTCAGCTGTGCACTACCAAAGGCTGTTTCCATGACTGCAGCCTTGGAGCCTCCTGGACATTCCTTGTAACATGGAAGGATAATGGTGGTGATAGTGTGGACTTTGAGATGAAAGCAAAAGTACCAGCAGCTGACAATTACTGGGTCTCACTGGGATTGTCTGATGATAAGGAAATGGTATGTAATTTAAGCTGAATCCATGTTCTTTAGTTTGATCAGCATCTGAAACTTTATACAAAATAATATACAGAAATGTTTTTCTCATCTATAATGACACTTGTCTTTAAAGTACAGTGTAATTCATAGGCATATGTCCTTTATATGGAGGATTAGAGATACCCCAAGTGCTCACCATTACGGATCAATGCCATCTCACCTTCATCTGCATGGGATTGAGTCTTGGATGAGGATATGTGAGAAAGCTTGCTGGTAGCTTCTTGTGGGTTGATGCTTCTTTCTGGGCATTTTCCAGATTCTTCCTCCACCATTTATACTGGCTGCTATGTATAGCCTGTCCTGTGCTGAAAATTGGCCTTAAACCCTGCAACAACAACAATAACAACATACGGAAGAATCTCAGTGCAATTTATTGGCAGGTATGTCTCCTTTATAAAAAGGAGTCTCAGTACATTTTATAGGTATGTGTCCTTTATATGAAGGTGTCTCGCTACAATTTATTGGCAGGCATCCTTTATTTTGAGGTGTCAGTATCATTTCTTGGAATACAAATTTGTATTGCTAGAACTGGTTAACTTATGGATGAAATGAGTGTAGATAAAATTGACACGAGTTCAAATACACAAATGACAACAATAAAAATGCTCATAGCAGTACTTCCTGATTTAAAGTTATAAATTCATATTTTTACCCAAGGGAATTAATCTATGCATATATATATATATATATATATATATATATATATATATATATATATATATATATATATATATATATATATATATATATATATTTATATATATATATATATATATATATATATATATATATATATATATATATATATATATATATATATATATATATATTGAGGTACATGAGAAAGCTTTCCAGTAGGCTCCTGTGGATTTGTGGTTCAAATTCAAATCCTATCAAACTGAGGGTCAGAGTGAAATCTGCAAGATGCATGACCAGTGATGTGGAATGAAAGCTGATGGAGTGCAATGATGCTATGCTGACACTAACAACTCCAAAGAGTTATACAATGCCATGAAGTCAATCTTTGGCTCTTCAAAGTGTAGCTATACCCCCTTGCTTGCTGCAGATGGCAGAAAACTAATAAAGGACAAGCTGGCATTAAGGACAGAAGGAAAGAACACTTTAGTCAGCTCCTAAACCTGCCCTCATTGGTCAGCCAATCTGTTCTTGACCAATTACCCCAACAGCCAATGTACGACCAATGATAGAGGAGTTGAAGACAACCATTAAAGAAATGAACTATGGCAGGGCACCTAGAAACTATGGTATCCCAGTGGAGGTGTCCAATGCTCTTAGTGAACAGACTCTGGAGGCATTTCACGATGTGCTAAGCAGCATCTGGATGGAAGAGATACCAGACAACCTTTGTGATACATCATTTGTGACTCTCTATAAGAATACACGAACATAATTATGCAGACTGCATTAACTACAGAGGCATCTCCTTGCTCTCCATAGCAGGTAAAATACTTGATAGCATCATTCTCAACAGACTTATTTGCAGCAGTGTCAGATGATAATCTCTGTGACTTTTAGTGTTGATTTTGCCAATACCTCTGCAACGTTGACGTGATTTAGAATCAAAATACTTACTTAATGAATGTCAGCTATCTGTTATAAATTCTAACACTGTGTATATGTGTATGTCCCTGTTCTGATTCTCATACAATATTTCTTGGAAATCAAATCAATTAAAAACTACATATATGTATCAAATGCATAGTCAAATAGATCTTTATCACTCATAATCTGATAAAATAAAAATGTCCACATTTAGAAGGTAAAAATCATGTTCCTGTTTTGTAGGTTTTACAAGAATGTGTGCATGCTTTAGCGTGTGTGTCATTACCACCACCATCTCAAAATGTGTGACACATCTGTATGTTGGGCCAATAATTGATAAATCCAGGGTAATTACTAACTTACTTAGCTGTAAATATTTTACACAGACCTTGACCTGAAAGCAAGTTCACAAAATTTAATGCTGGCTTTGATTTGCATTCATGATCCTCCAATGATGATGGAATATACCTGCAGTATATTTGTATGTGTGAGTCTGTATCCGGTAGTCTAGTGGTTAGAGCATCTGCCTTCAATTAAGACTGTTGCAGGTATGAACCCTGGCAGAGTCATACCAAAGACTTATAAAAATGGTTCTAATGGCTGCCTCAGTTTGCGCTCAGCATTAAAACTGTTCAGTGTTAGGAATGGTTGTCCTGGTGTTAAGGTCAATAAAGTGATTGGTGAGACATGATGCTAATTTATGTGGGATAATGCCCAATGCTAAACATATCACTATAAATTATCACAAATTCTTAGAAATATAACTGAAAAATTGTCAAAGCTACCTTAAAAATCCCTCCTAAAACACACACACACACACACACAAACGCATATTTCTATATATAAATTTTCCATTTCCAGTTCAAAATGTATGACACATTAATATGTAAGGCCAATAATTCAATTATCATTCAAAATCTGTAAAATGGACCCAGTTCTGACTAACACCTTATTGGTAAGAATTTCACTTGTCCATCATAAGAATTTCAAATGTCTGTCTATCTAGAGAGTTGCACTTTTCTGTGTTAAGAATTTGACTTGTCTATCTTAAGAATTTCAGATATCCATCTTAAGAATGTCAAATGTCTGTCTATCTAGAGAATTTCAAATGTCTATCTTATTAATTTTGCTTGTCTTTCTATCTTATGAGTTTCACCTGTCTATCTTAAGAATTTCACTTGTATATCTATCTAGAGAATTTCACTTTACTATCTTTTGAATTTCACTATCTTAATACATGTAATTTCACTCATCTATCTATCTTAAGAGTTTCACATGTCTCTGTCCAAGCACAAACAGGGGCAATGTTTATCTTCACTTCTTTGTTGTTGTTGAAATGATGCTTTTTAAAACACAATGATTTATACTTTTGTTTAGATTTGAAGTATTTATCATACAATTCACAACTAGATTGCAACTGGAATGTATTACATCATCAATTTAAAATAAAACTCTACTATATTACGGTGTCAATCTTGTATTGGTCATAATTGCAGATTAAAGCAAAGAACCTCAGTCATCTATTTACACAGTCTACATAATTGCCATAGATGAACTTAAAACTACCTTTTTGGTTTTACCATATGGAATAAATATAACTTGGATAGCATCAGTTTATTCAAGGTCAAAGAAGACTAATGTGTTTTGGAATTAGATAATTATAATTTAGGGAAATTAAGAATATGATGTAAATGTATGCATTTATTTTATATTAATTTGATTTTTTTTATTTCTTCACCTTGGTGAATATAATACATATCTTTGCAAACAATGTATGATGCATGCTCACCCAACTGAGATCTAAAATTGTACAGGTAGATCACTTTAAATGTATCATCAGTAAGTTCTAATTCAACCTTTTCTGTCATTCTATACTGCTCCATTTGATTAGATACTGGAATCATTTTGTCACCATGCAAATTGTTTTTCATTGCATGAATGGTTTATAAATATATTACTACATTTTTAGGTCTTTGTTTAAATTTGTAACACATCACAGTGATACGTGCTTAGGCTCGAATAGACAGTAACATAGAATGAGTGAAAATAACAAGCTTGTAAAAACTTATTAAACAATTTTTTGAGCACAAATATTTTCCAGAAAAGAAAAATAAACTTACGGTTTTAAGAATCAATTCCAAAATTAATCCAAAAATAATTTAAAATATTATCCACTAGAGAAATTGCAAAATTCCTGGTAATAAAATGTCCAAATAATTCCAAATTCAAATCTTAGTGATGTATCCAAGATGGAAGACGATGTCACATGATGAAGTCAGTTCTTGGTAATATAATTCAATGAGCACAATTACTTTCCAGATAAATAACAAAATAAATCCTCTTGAATATAAACGAACTGACATAATTTCCAATACAAGGTAAGGTAATTTAAAATAACTCAAAACGACACAACTTAATATCCTAACAGCCCAAGTTCTACTAAATAGTTTGCTCCAAAACATAATTTATATACCTGTTTTTACGTAAACAAGAAAGGGGTCACATGATCTTCTAGAATCTTTTAGAACAAATTTACGTTCAAAATCTCATACACACCATATGACCCAACTAAACATAGAAAGATGTTTTTAACAAAGCTCCATAATGTCCTTGGAATCAACCAATCATTGTAAAAGCTTGTTTTCAACTCTGAAGCCAGGTCAGAAATGAGGTCAACACCTGGTGTTTATTCATAAGAGTACATGTCATCCCACTTTCTAAAAAAAATATCTCCCAATGAAGGAATTTTAGAAATAAAATGTCAAATTTGAATCTGACAAACAAACAATTAAAATAAAAAATAAATGACCCAAATCAAATACACGTAACAACAGCAATAGCTTAACAATATATGAAATTGTGTCATTCCCTTGTGTAGAAAAATCTTATCTTGGACACACCTATTTGGCAAAAATATCAAAACATGCACACTTCACTGCATTGTTTCACCCAAGCAACAATGTCAGAGAAATTACCTAAATGTAAACTGTTACCAAAAGAACACAGCCTAATGTAAACACTTTTCAATGACACCTGTAGTAGTTGATCGATTGACAGATGGACTGACCTCATCAATCCATTAGCCACAGCTAAATTTTTGGATGTACTTGTGCATAAATATAAACTGAAACATATTTACCTAATCCTTAGTCTAAGGGTTCATCTCCTGGTGCAGCTTTGTTCCTAAAATTAGTTTTCACTCAGAAATGTTTTGGGTAATATTTTCTTTTGGTGGGATAAATGTTTAGTAGTCTCAGGGGATGTCCATGATTTAAAGTTATAATGGAATAGGCAGAATAATTGTTTCTAATGCAATGATCTGTGATGAAAGGGCATATAAGATTTAAGATGGATCTTCACTGAAACATCTTGGCCTGGCAATGATGTTAAGATGTTCCATGAGTAACAAATATGTTCCTGTTGTCATGGAGATTTGGTTTATTTTCTTTTATCCTGATAGAATTTAAAATGAGAAGAGAATAATTATTATATTAGTCTTTATTTTTCACGTAACTGTAGTTTGAGATAATTGTGAGAAAATAAAACCCTTGACAATTATTAACAAAATATTATATCTTTTGAAAACAATTATATTTGGTTTTAGAAATGTCTTTGAAAAATGTTTAAAAAAAAGTAATTCTCTTAAATTCATTTTTGGTGTGAACAGTTTCCATAATGTTCATGGAAGTTTTGCCCAGTTTGGCTACCAGCCTTCAATGTATGTCTAATAGGGTATCTTCATTCTTTTCAAAGACATTAGCTAATGAAGGGCATCAGAACAAAGCAGGAGTAGGATTTCCAGCAGTGATAGGAATGTATTACATATGAGTGAAGTGATTGATTTATAAATCAAGGCATCATTACTTGTTTCCATACAATATCTGTTTTGATGCAAGTTGTGAAGACTTAATATTTTAATCTTCAGGAAGTGTAAATAATTATTAGCTCTTTGGGGTTAATTTTTCAAAGCCAAGAATTAATCTGATACAGCTGTCATGGGCATATTCACATATTTCTGTCAGATTAAAAATATATTACAACATTCACTTGCCCTCTAAAAATCAGTGCAAGGTGACTAACTCAGATTGTTGGAAATCTATCCCCCGGTTAATGCCATTCTAACTTTTTTATCTCACTAATCAGCATATTGAGCCACTGACAATATAAAGGAGACATGCCAGACTCGTTCTTCATTTGTGATTGTCACGGAATTGTGTATGACTGGTATCAATATGTATATGGCGTAAAAATGTTCTCAGGTTTTACTCAGCTCTAGTTCTTTCAAAATACTGAGCACAACTCAACCCATGCTGCATGTGTAGATTGCCTGCAGTTTAAACCTAAGTACCTAGCTGCGCATATCGGTCAAAGCTAGTTTATATTATAGAGCAAATTCTCTGTAAACATTACATTACAACTAGTCTTATCAGGAAGCTTACCACTTTACTGGAGTAGAATCTTCAGCTGTAGCGGTATTTAATGTTAAGATTGTATACTTATCGCTATTTGTTTTATATTACATAATTGTTTAATATATCAGATGTTTTAGAATTTATTCTAAATTCTACAGAGTAAATACCTAGGTTATACAGTGCCATGATATTAGAAATATTATAGTCTGCTTTGAGACAGCTATTTGTTGTAACTGAAGAGACAAATTGAATTTAATTATATACTGCATGCATTGAATGTTTAATGTAAATGGGTAGCTAATTCATGTGTGTGCATGTGCAACGTATATGAATGTAGAAATACTTAAGCATGTTGTATGTATTACTCGGTTTAGTAGTTTTAAGTTTAGCTGCCTTGTGTATGGTTGGGTGCTGCCTTATATATGCCTTATAAATATGGTTGGGTGATGTGAAGTCGCAGAGCTCTGTGTGGTGACCTATATGCTGTGTCTGATGATGCTGGTTTGGAAGAGTGTACTGGTGTTCTCGATGTGAGGGACCAAGGCTTCATGACCATCGGGTGTGTGTTAAATGTGAGGGCTCTCAAGGGATCCTTCAACAGACATGGGGGAGTGGACCATGCGTGGTGACTCCTTGACCATTGACTAGAGCAGGTGGAACTGGCGATACAACTTGGGCGTAAAATGGGCACCATGATAGTCATATAATATGTGTTCCATGTTATTGCTATTGCCATCTGAGCAAAAATATCACCAGTTACATATTGAAATCGTTATATGAATGATAAATTCATAATTTCACGTTTACATATCAAAATCACTATATGAATGATAAAATCATAAATTACATGCCTTTACATTGCTAAATCGTTATATGAAAGATATAATAAAAATTACAGACATTTACATCACAGTCTCATTATACAAGCAATATATTCATAAATTCATACATATACTTGTATTTGTTGATTGGGTGATAAGACGTTATTCATGTTTAGTTTCAAATTCCTTTCATTAAAATCATCCTTTGAGGATTTTTTCTTGAGTTACTTGTTGTTGATAGTTCCATGTTAGGAACTTTATCGTTTTCCTTATCTTTTGTTTATAATGGTGTCAGATGTGTTCATATTTAAATTGCATTTATAAATAAACATATTATTAACGCAGTTGCTTTTGGTTTCTTCACTAATCAAGTCCGTATCTGGCTTCATCCTGTGACAATGATCAAACTAAAACTTATGATGTGGTATGTGATTTTCTCATCAGAGATCAATTGCTAGCAGTATGTAGTAAGGAACTATTCCAATACTTAAAAGAGAAAACTATCCATAGGGCTAGTGAAATGGCTAAACAAGCAGATATATTCACTGACACAGTAGTGTTTGACTACATGAGTTTAGTACAGTAGTGTTTCATTACATGAGTTTGGTACAGTAGTGTTTGATTGCATGAGTTTAATACAGTAGTGTTTGACTACATGAGTTTAGTACAGTAGCCTTTTATTACAATTATTTATTTGTTTCATGTTTTTTTTTAAAATTTGGACCCATATTATGTACCTTTGTATTTATGTTGATGTCATGTTTTCTGCTCATTAGTGTGTTAAAATAATACATTTTTTATTGTCACTCGTATACATGTTAATTATTTCTTGAACTAATTGTAGCTTACTGACTGAGTGATACACCAAACAGAGCTAATTATAGCTTATTGACTGAGTGATACACCAATCAGAATAATTGTAGCTTACTGACCAGAGTGATACACCAATAAGAACTAATTGTAGCTTACTAATTGAGTGATACACCAATAAGAACTAATTATAGCTTATTGACTGAGTGATACACCAATAAGACCTAATTATAGGTTATTGACTGAGTGATACACCAATCAGAACTAATTGTAGCTTACTGACTTGAGTGAAACACCAAATAGAGCCAATTATGACTGAGTGATACACCAATCATAACTAATTGTAGCTTACTAATTGAGTGATACACCAATCAGAACTAATTTCAGCTTACTAATTGAGTGATACACCAATAAGAACTAATTGTAGCTTCCTGACTTGAGTGAAACACCAAATAGAGCCAATTATGACTGAGTGATACATAAGAAGCATTACATCAAAACTAAATAGAAATAGATAAAAAACAAAAGTTTCACACAAAAGTTGCTGGCATATAATCTGTAAAGTACTCAGGCTGTACATGGGGAGTTCGTTTGGAATGTCACCTTTCATGCTGATTTAATTAATTGATGAATGACTACCGACGAGAATAAAAACAAATCCTGAAACATTAACACAGTCTTGTCAAGGGAGTAGATTCCAAATCACATGAGTTCTATTCACCTTTTGAATTACTAGAAGGAAGTTTGAGTTGTCAACAATTACCTTTCTCACTGACAGAAACAAGTGCCTGTAGCTGCGGCAGATGGTTTTGCATCTGCAGGATTGTGATGGATTTGTTTTTTGTCCTACTTAAGATTTTCCATATATGAGAAAACTGCACTCTCTCCACTGCTTTGAAGACAATATCAAATTACATTCCATATTAAATATAGACATGAAATACAGCAAGATATTCTAAAGAAATTTTCCAGCATCGAACAAAGGGCATGATGGCCAAGAGGAGTTCAGCTTCTGATCAAAAGGTTCAATTAAAATCATTAACAGCTAAGAGGTAGTCTGTTTGAAATCAATTTTTTTCTGATATCCTGTGAAGGATAAGCATGGCATATGAACAGATGATAAGATTATTCCAGTCAGTGATTTACATACTAAAAATGCAACCATACATAACAGCACATAGAAAACATTACTCTGTCACTGATAGAATGTCTATTGATGAAAAGACCATGCCAACCCACCCCCACCTCTATTATAAGTACCAAAAATGTTTAATTTGGGTATTAAAAGTGTAGTCTATATATTTCATGCCACAATTATGGCATTATTAAAAAGATAAATTTGTACTAGTAACCTCGTTTGGCAGATGGTCAAAATGCTTGTCACAAAGGGCCAAATCCATATAGATTACAATCAGAATACAAACATAAAATGTACTGAAAAAATGTATTTACTTCAGCACTCTCAACAACTAGTCAACATGTTTAACTTCTGCTGATTGATCATGAATATAATCCTGCAAAGATCTTGGTCATTTGCTCAGAGTGAGGTATTACATTACTCTCATTTTCTTCCTTTAAAGTTTGTTAAGTGGTGTTGATTTGTCCCTTTATCTGCTCTGACATGTTTGGACATTTGAAATGTTTCATCTACTCTAACATTATCCAACAACTCACATCGTAAAGAATTTCATTTAATATTGTCATTTTCTTTGGAAATACAGACTGGTTCACTAACTAAATAGCTTATCCAAAAAATAAATCATTAGGCAAAGTTCCCTATTATCACTATCTCTGATGGGTTTGATGTAATGAATAGTTTCAGGAGTTTTATGCATTTTGTGTCCAATATGTTGAACATGCTGATTATATAATACCTGATGTCACCATATGCAATATTTCATTCAGAAACAGTTGTTAAATGAAATGTGTTTAACTGACCAATGAATTATTGTGAATATAATGTGTAGATGTATATATATTTCTTATTTATAACTAAAAATGTGCTATTTGAAGTCAGGCTGTGCTTTATCCACTGGCAGATGCAAAATCACTATATCTCACTCAGTCTCTTTTAAGTACATTATTTGTACTGACTGATCTAACTGCATTACCTTCTGACTACTGTTAATGTGTTATCAACAGGAACTCAAGTTTAAGATCATTCTTTTGGTAAGAATTTTTCAAATTGTTTTTATTTAAAGTAATTTGTTAATTAATGAATATTTAAAAATATGGTTTAGTCCCAATTGTTTTGTATACTCTTCACTTGGATTAGTGTCGAAAATGTACACTTGGGTTACTGTGGAAAATGTACAACTGGGTTACATGTGGAAACTCTACAGTTGTTTTTCTGATGGACAATATCCACTTTGTGTTACTGTAGAAACTTTACCCTTGCATTACTATGGATACTCTACAGTCCAGTTACTGTGGAAAGTGCACTTTAAGTTTACTGTGGAAACTTTACACTTTAAGTACTGTTGAATCTCTAATCTTTGGTTATGATGTAAAATCTAATAATGGGATATTGTGTAAACTATACACTTGGGTTGCAAGATTATTCATGCCAAGCTCTCTAAAACATCAGGGATTCAAGCCAAGCTATATAAAATAAGCAGCAGGAGGGCTGAACCCTACAAATTTATCCAGCCTTTATTTTGGCAAAAAAACAGCTATAAAATTGTGATCAATCCCAGGGTTTTATCATGTTTCAGAGTTTCTGTCCCGGGTTGAAAGGTGGTGATGAATTAACTGTATAATTTATCCAGTCCTATTCGATATCGTGTTCTTGGGTCAGATAAATTTATCATTACAAATCTGTGTGGGGTCACCTGAGTGCGGCTAAAGAAATTTCTAAAATTGTTATAGTACATGTTGCCGTTGCACCAAGTTTGAAAAATATTTCTGAGGGTATGAGTATCAACCCCGTTAAACACCACAAGAACATTACACTTATCTCTGATCACCTTTGGAATTTGCGTGTATCGTTGAGTGACCTATATCACGTCTGCGTTTTTATGTCTGCCCCGTGAAAATATCCTGGCAGGATTATTTTGTTTGCCTAGCATTACATTATCATACACAACCAAGTTGTTAACACTTGAATTTATATCTTCGACGGAGAGTGCATCGTTGATAGCAATGCTGATCATCCACGCTTGGTGCTACCAAATATAGTTTGTCCCATTTCATTATGAGGTTAAGTAACAGTTGTGTTTTACCGCTCCCTGAAGGACCAATGATGATCATCCTGAGGGACTTGGGTTGCAACGGGTTATGTTTGATAGGTACTCATTTTTTTAATGCTGAGAAATCGGTAATTTCCATTAGATATAACTAACTAGTATTATGAATTTATATTGTGTAAAATGTAAAGATCATACACAAACAATTGGTCCAACTCCTATCATGACAACTGATAACAGAAAAGCTATCACTGGCAAGTGTGCGCAGTGTGGTATAACAAAATTCAGGCTTGTTATTAAAAAAAAAGGTGGCGATATCGTGGCCAAGTTAACAAAACTCCGTGAGCGAAGTCTCCAGGACCAGGAGAAAAACACCTTCCATGATATAGTTATTGTGGACCGGGAACTCGATTAGATATCAGAATTGATGACCAAGATCATCCTCATTCGGGTGAATATCCGATAAATGCGATCGATGAGGCCTGTCAGGTTCATTATATCACATATCAAAGTGGTGATCTCGTATGACATCATCTCGCAGATATAAAACTGATTCACACACTGAATTCTATCCCCGATAAATTCTTCAGAGAAAATTAGCATCCTGCATAATAAAGGCCACCATGAAGAGTAAATTAATGATGGGTTTTGGTATTTAATATGGAATCAATTTATTATTCTCCAACTGGATACCACAGAGGTAAATCTGCGATTGATAAACTCGCCAACGCTGCTAAAGTTACAAGTGCAACAATGGCGGATTGGCTATCCATGCAGGCTATATGGCAAATTTATCTACCATGTCCAGCAAAAATTCAATATGCATCGTTTGATGTTAATACCCCAAATGAGGTTCATCAGGCCGATATATTATTTCTGCCGCATGACACCATCAAGAAACATGTTTACAAATACGCGTTGACGGTAGATGACGTTGCAAGCAGATACAAAGAAGCAGAACCGCTATCAACAAAGACTTTTCTGAAGTTGTCTCCGCGTTCAAAAGAATTTATCGTAGAGGTCCTCTGCGATGGCCAAATCTCATTCAGGTTGATCCTGGCAAGGAATTTCAGGGTGAAGTATCTTCAACGATGAAACAACATAATACTACGATACAATGAGGACACACTGCAATCCATCATGATCAGGCAATTGCTAAGTGGTTTAAGAGAACTCTTGCAGATAAACGATTTCGCGAATGGGTTAAACAATTACCAGAAGTAATTGCAGCACTTGATGAAATTACTCGGACGCTAAACATGAAACCGTCTATCGCGATAACAAAAAAATATATAAAAACAGCAATCAAATATTTCCAGTCGCGGGTCCTTCCTAGTAATGTCAGTGATATGTTTATATGAACCTGGCGAATTTGAAGGTAGTAGAAGGTCAACTGATCCGATATGGAGCATCACTGCACATAAAATACTTACCACGGTAACATCTAAGAATACACCAACGATATATAGATTAGACCCAACTTCTCCGCATCGTGGCTTTACTTGTGAACAATTACAGGTAATCACAGATGATACTCAATTACCACCGCGTGGACTCAGCTAATAACAAATCTCCGAAGTTGATCTATTTTTTGTACTAGTGACACAGCGATATAAATTAAATTTGACCACTCGATGACGTCATCTACGATCCACATAGTAGTATCTGTAATTGTCAGTCCTTGTGAAGAATGTATCGTCATCGCGTATCCTAACAGCCACGGAGACTTATCAGCGTGCAGTGCATCTTCAACTACATTGATATCATCTAGTACAATATCATTCAGCACTAGTTCTTGTCGCGTTGATCCCCCCGGAATATCAACTTCAACGTTTTGTCGTCGTGTATCCTTTGGCCTATAACATAGCGGAACCTGACACATCGGGAATTTTTCTTTGTGGGTGTTAAATAGTTCTATCTGAAGTATATCTCTTATTTTTTTCCGCTAGCGACGACAATATCGGTGGGTTTCCACGTGTCCCAGAACTCGTCAATGGGAGTTTCAGTGATCACTCTACGTGCTATTTTACATTGAACATGATCCGGTTGTAGTCTTATCGCGGTTAACTTTTCGTCTGTATTTATTTCTTCGTAGTGATCAACATTATTTTTTAGCCAACAATGAGGAGACTCTCCGACAAATGGCGGTGGCTGACCATGATCACCACACGCTATCACAGCGGTGTTTTTCTTTAGTTGCCACGTAAGAAATGTTTTTAACAGCTCTAACTGTACTGTATCGATTTCATCCCATATAATTATCCGTGGAATATATTTTGTTCACATTCTATCAGGAGTCCACTCAGTTCAACTCCATCGAAAGAAACTATGATACGTACAAGCGTTAACTCCCCGGGATTTCATCTCTCGTGCAAGACAATGAGTAGGATTTTTCCAAATAAATCGATCACTCGTGTTGTCTTTCCACATCCTCCTGGACCGTTCAGATAAACTGTTTGATGCCGGGTTATCGGACCGTACATAGAAAGATACGATGATAGTTCCATATCGTTACCCAAGCGGTAATTATCTTCGATGGGTTCATCGAGTTGTTTGTTGTAATCGTGTACTTTTTCTTTTTCTATTCTCCATGTTCCCCAATGCTCCTCAATGTTAGTATATTTTTCGACGCGTTTCCGGTGTTTTACATCGAAATAAAATGAATCGTTGCCACTCTAACCGCGATATCAGAGACTTTATTTAACATCGAGAGTATATTCATTAAAACATAACATAGCATCGAAGATCTTAAATGAGTAAATTGTGGTGAATCTCCTTCGAAGTATTCAACGATAGTTCCGACGTTTTCTTTGTTTGATAAATAAGCTGTTGATCTTGACTTAAATACTTCTATCGTGGTTGTATCCGTGATGATAAAATCTAGTTCAGCTTCATCAAACACTATTCTGGTACATTTTCTTTTATGGTTGTCTGCTCCACCTTGAGTAAACTTCGCGATTATTATTCTTCCGAGATTTTTCGCATGATTTTCTAGATATCTATTCATGTCCTAGTCATCGTGTTTTTCAAGGGTTGGTAACCAAATATCTTTCTGCGTCCGATACGAAATTATCGCGGAGGTAACAGTTAATTACGTTAACATCCCTTTATCTAATAGAAACCTTAATAATGCTATCGGAGCCCATTTTTTCACCCAAAGATGTTTTCCTATCTAGAGATAAACTATCAGATTATCGAGTTTAAACGATGTCACCCTGGCAAATCCTGTCAAGTCGAAGTCAGGTAATTCTCCATTTATCGCTACTCTTGTTAGCTCGTGTGTAGGATAACCAAACCGTATAAAATAGTCATTGCATTCGCCGTATCCGAGAAAACTCGCGGGGTAACACGATACAATATCTGCGCATATCATATTTTGCAAATCGTATTTCGTGTTCCGTAATCCACCATCAGCAGATTATACGCAACTAGTTTTAACATCTTTTAGAAGATCAGCGCGGACTGGTTTCCAAGAGTTTTTCTTTCTGGCAAAATGAGATGCGACAGATGGTATTGTAAAACAATTTCGGGTAATTTCATCGGGGTTGTCGGTGTATTTCAAAACAAGATTATTCATCCACGTGTGAAGTTTTTCTGTTTGATATAAGTCTCCGTTTTTCCTGACAAACTGATCATATCCTCCTTCTTCACTCTTAAAAAACCATACTGAAACAGGATCTGTTTTATTTATCTAGTAGATAGCGTCAAATATATCCCCGTGATAGTATTTTACCGTTCGTGATACAGGAAATATTCGCACAGAAATGCTCCATGCATAAGAGTTATGATCGATGATTTTAATCGGAGCTCCGTTTTTTTTAAATATTTTGATTCATATTAAACCTCTCCGGTAAGTGTTTCCACTGTAATCTGAAATCTTAATTTCTTTTCTAACTCAGCAACATCGTTTATCGATGCTCCTGTTTGTTTAACGCGTTCACGATGATTATATACTCGCCAAGTTCGTCCATCGGCGTTTTTTTTAAAATCATTCATAAATTTTGCTGTATTTTACATTGATTACATACCTGGTATTTTTAAAATTTATCCTCGATAATATATCACTGGCACGAGAATCATTCATCGTGTAATCGAAACGAGGAACTCAAAAGGTCGAAAATACATATCCGGCGCCATTATTTCTAAATTCATATTTGGAACGTCGAATGTTTTTTTTAATCGCTGATAGCCATGCAGGGAATTTTCTGTTATCGTCTAAGCCAAAAATTGCTCTCTGACGGGTGTTTGTTTCGATTTCGGAATAGGAGAAAATTTCCATAGTATATAATTAAGCCAAATATTTCAATAAAATATTTATTTATATATCATGCACAACTGTATTTGGCTGCCCATTTGCTCAACTACCCAGGTGTAAAATTTGCAGAAAAGAGTTTTGTTTGAATCACATGCAAAGTGTACGACGAAGATGCCCTGGCCCAAACCTTGTATCCGTTGTGGTATCGAAGTACGAGGAAAGTCCGATTTATGCGCTAGTTGCGGAGGTAAAAGCTACAGAGAACTTAAACGATTTTATGGTAAAACTACCCACGTTTCCAACCGTACTAAAATTATAGTCTCCTCATGACTACGTCGATAGAAAAACACTCGATATTCAAACAAACCAATTTAGACAAATAAAATGCTGTATAAAATAAATGATTCGCAAGGAATACGTCGTTCATTCGATTCACGTTAACTACGAAGCGTCACGAGATGGAACCATCTGACATCGTCAGAGAGAACTCCCACTTGGCCGGGATAGCAATATGGGATATATTTTAATTTCTGTTAGAAATAACGGGCAACGAAAAGATTATCTTGCTCACCGATTTATCGTTGAATGTTTTACGGGTGTAATCGGTGATGGATTAGTCATCGACCATGTAAACAGAAATAAACTCGAAACCATATAGTAAATTTGAGAATAGTTACTCAACGTGAAAATTGTCTTAATACGAGTTTCTGAAAAAATAGAAATTATAAGCCAAGGCCTGTAACAGCGTTCATGGATAGTTTAATCCAAGATTTTCCAACAATTTCTTTCGCGAGTAAATATTTTGATATTAACCCTGGTGATATATTAATAGCCGCGTCCGGTATAATTTTGACATTGTATTCAAAAAGATTTTATTGTAGAGTTTAATTTGCCTTCGCGTGAATTTTTTAAAACGCTAAATATATAATTTAGACAAAAAATATTTTTATTTATTATATAATGAACGATAAAATCACGTCGACAATCGCCGAACACACTAATTACATTTTGTATATAATTCCTCAATATGAAATCGAAGAAGACCGCAGTGGAAGTTTGTACAATGAGGATTGGAATCCTCCAGCTGAAATTTACAACGATGAAACCAAAGACGATGAATTTTACGATTATTTTCCCGCCGATGACGAATACGACTCCGACGTTGGTGAATATTTCTTTAATGGGACGCGAAAAAATAAGTTCAGGTAAATATGAAAATCCAAAGGATTTTACATTAAAGAAACAATTATTATATAACGAACAATGAAAATATCGCCGAATTGAAAACCTAACTCAATCGTATTCGACAATACCACGATAGTAAAATATTTACGAGTGATTACATCGATGTTGAATACTCAAAGGTAACTTCAGCGCGACGGTTAAGTTTCCCCACGTACAAGTCAGAATATCGTGTAATGAAAATTCTCTCCTGGGAACGAAATCATATCATTTATCAAAATAAGCACCAAGATAATTTCCCCGAGGAAGAATTCGTTGCGGTATCAGCGATGTTAAAAAGATTCTTAGCGCGGTTGGAGAGACATTCAACGAGGAATATCTAAAAATCAACCGCGAGAGAATTCAAAAAGAAGTATTTGTGAATGATTTCACTTAAGAAAATTCCTCTGAATACGTTTGAGTGGTATATCTATAAATGGAGGATCATCAAATTTATCTTCGCGGAACATTTTTTTTAATTCTGCGCCATCGTACATTTTTTTGTCTTCGCGCAGAGGGTTTTGTTATACTTGTTGATTTCATTGTAATGTTTTATTAACCGTTCACAGTATTCTTTCCGCTTTCCAATTCTAGCCATGTACAACTCCTCTGTGTTTTTTTTTTAGCTCGGTAAGTTCGTGTTGGTATTTTTCTTGTGATGATCTCATAGCGGTTTTTTCCTCGTTGTATTTGGTCGTGATATCTTCCACGGTGGCCCGGAATTCACTCCGCGTTGTATTTAACTTCGCGATTTTTTCTTGAAATCTAGAATTTTCCTGTCGGAGTTCTCGTTTTTTTTATACGCTGTTGTTGTATTGCAGCGTGATATTCTTCGGCGGAACCTCCCGTTGTAGCTGACAGCTGCTCCATTGACCATATTTTATATAACTGTGATAGTCCAATCTTGTACTCGCTGGACACTTCAAGGGGGCGTTTGACGGCGGTAAGATAAGTTGGTTCTCTTATATACATCATGGAGAAATTTTTGCCAAAAAAATTATACTCTGAAATGTTACTCGGAAATCACATGCACATGTAAAATTTGCTGGACGTTATCATAATAATTTTTTTTCTGTCATGGACAAATCTTAATGATATCATGAAATGGTATTGAAACTCATCATGATTTTCCACATTCAATATTTCCATAAGACGATCCACGGTCATACACGAGTAAACATAGTTCTTTATCTGATCGCGATTAGAGCTAATCATCGTTTTAGGATCACGTTGAAGTTGTTTTATCTCATGATACGTCAGCAGAAAATTCTCATTGCCAAATTTGTCTACGTGAAAGTTACCTATGATTGTTTCCTTGAATGATCTTCTAATAGCATATTCGAGTTTATCCTTGTCATAAACAAATACTTGTGCGTGTTGATACATTATTATAATTGACATAATTTTCTAAATTTGAAATTGAAATCGTTTAGAGTGATTTGTAATTCTTCATCCTGTAAATCAATCAAGTTAGAATTTTGATGAACTAGTTTAAAATTCATTCTCGATATCCAGGAGTTATTATATGCTGAATACACAGGGTTAATCGGGTTTTGTACAATTAAACTTCCAAGAGGGACTTACGGTGAAAACGTATACAGGATATATCATTGTGCAGCCCTATTTGACAAGGTTGTATTCACGTGATAACTTCCGTCGACGATATCGCTTATCAAATTTATCGCGATAACTGATGTTATATCGACGTTGATCGGTGATACGCGTCTACCTGTTCCGTCGGCGGCGTTGTATCGGAGATAATCATTTTGTAATTTTCTTGCACTGCAATTATTTAATGAAATATTCTGCGACGGGAGATGTATCATCCTCGGATAGTTTTGTCCAAGCGGTGTGTATCCGCCGAACATATTCATCAATGAGATCATCGAATGATTTTTTTTTTAACTCGGGAAATTTATATCCGGAAAATTTATAGTCAAGTATTGTATTCTCTGTTAACGAATACGCGGTCATAACTCATTGTGTAGCATCAATGATTTCATATTTTACAGCCTCAACTAATTTCATGTTGAGTGTTTTCATATCATACAAAAGATAATATAATATTTCAGTCTTTTTAATGATTTTATCACGTGAGGCTGTTATATCAAGGAGATATTCCTCAAAATATTTCCGTAATTGTTCTAACTGCTTTTGTAATCGTTTGTAATTTTATCAAAATAAGCACTGAGAATTTTCATATCCCAGATAATTTGAGAAACTTTCCTTGTTATAGGATCACGCGAGGGTTTGTCTAATTCATAGAAATGAAACACAGACCATGTAAATGTTTCCTTGGGGTCTGTTGGTTTTATATGTTCTCTCCAAAGATATAAAAATTTTGAATTGAGTATTTTACGTGCAGTAGTTTTATCATGATAATCAGTGATATCAGGATAATCGGTAAGATAAGAATGAGTGAAAAATCTAAAGAGATCGTCAAATTCAGGATCTTGTATCAATCTAAAAGAATCAAAATCAGATTGTTTTGGTTCGGGAAGTTTCCTATTTGCTGGTTGTTTTTCTTGTGACGGAAGGGTGATTTCAGCTAGTTCTTTTTCGTACGAGTGGATTTTTTTGAAACCTTCATCGATGGCGTCATTGAGAGATTTTTATCACTGGGACGTTATATCCGCGTAGTTTGAGCGTGGGAATATCTTCTATGCGTATTTTACTTTCCATCGCAAATGTCATTCTCGTTTCAGGATTATCGTCACCTAATACCTCTTGAATAATTTTCAAATTATATGTTTCCATGTCGTCGATGATTTTATTACATGTTTCTACGACGAGAGTACCCGATTTAAGAGATATTAACAACAGAGAAAAATCATTATTCATCGCTGTGAAACTTTCGATGATTTCATCCCATTTAGCTAAGTGATGTCTTTGGTTGTTCTCATTTTCCATTATATTGAAAAAATCCCACTTATTGTATTCTCTATAGCTTTTTACTGGATTATCAGATTTTATCCTGTCGGTGGTATAATCAGATTTTTTCATTTCTGGTGGTAAATTAATGGTTTCTCCCAGAGGTGGATTTTCAGGCCATCCTAGTATTGTCCTTATAGAACTCTGATAGATATCTACGACATAATTTGGTGAGTTTATCTCGATCGCGGATGATAACGTCGGCTCATGAACCGTTATAGCGATTTTCGATTCTGCTCCAGTAATGGATTTTATTCTACGCTGGAATTCGGTATTGATTTGTTCGATTTCGTATGATCCGGTTGGTATTGAAACAACGTTCCAGTCTGGAGTCCCGTCTTCACGATTTTTATTCGCGAACACTAAGCTGTTATTCGGTTGTTGACCGCCAAATGCTACCGACCTAATATTAGGCCAACTGTGATACACTCGTAATTTTGCTAACGCGATTTCCTTCACGGGAACTGGGATAGGGAAATTTACACTGAATTCAGGATTCGTTGATGTTATTGAGATCATGCTGGTTTTCGGGTTTGTGTTTTCCACTATCCGGGCTGTGTTCTCCGCTATTCGTTGAAGTAGTTCCTGCGGTGTTGTCATCGTTATTATATTCATGTTGTATTTCTAATTTTGATATCACGGAATCATAAATACTTACCATCACTGAGAACTTACTATCGGATATCGTTGAGGTTATTGAGATCATGCTGGTTTTCGGGTTTGTGTTCTCCACTATTCGTTGAAGTAGTTCCTGCGGTGTTGCCATCGTTATTATATTCTTGTTGTATTTCTAATTTTGACATCGCGGACTAATAAATAATTACCATCGCTGAGAACTCACTATCTGATATAAGTGTATCATCGAGCGACGACGATATCATCGAGGATAATTGCGAGTACGCGGTTGATACAACATGAAATTTAATTATGTACTCTTGCAGTTTGCGTTGGCTGCATGATGATATTTTTTTTGTTATTATCGAAATTATTCCCGCGATTGTTGTCGCCGCGGATATAAGAATTGGAACAGCTATCGGAGCAATCATTGTCACCGAAGATAGTATTATACCAGCTCCGGCGATTACACCACTCACCGAGTACACGGTAACATCAATTGCGGTGATTCTTCGTCGGTATTTTTTTATTTTTATTTGATACTCCTCGGCGAGGGTTTTGAGTCTAGTTTGAAATTCTCTGACCTGATCGTAGCAATATTGAGATACCTAAGGTACCGTTGATGACATTTTATTTCTAAATCAGTTTACGATTTTAATTGAAACCTCTAGCGGTTTAATTGTTTACTCAAATCCGTTACAAATTCCACATACCATGATACCGAAACTCTAACCAAATTTTTATCAGTGGATGCTATCGTGAACTGTTCGGTTGTATCCTTGTCGATGATCGTTGATATCATATTGTTGACCCCAGATGAACTCGACGATGGTATATTAAATTGAGTTGTGTCACTAGTGTTAATCGATAAATACCTTTGACGGTTGCATGGATATCTAATTTGTTGTTTGTAGGTGTCCACGCAAATGATCCGTGTTGGATCGTGTATACTACGTTGTTGGTTTTCGCATGAGGGATTTTTGTTTTTTCAACGATTGTTATCATCCTCGTTGCATTCTTCCTGATTGCCTCGATGGTGTTTTTCATCTCATCGATGGATTTTTTAATATCAGGAAGTTTTATATCAATTTTATCCAGCGTGGTTGCAAAAAATTTCTCAATGAGATTTTTACGAAATGATGTAAATTTTTCAACGTGATCTGCATATTTGCTTTGAAGTGTTGCTAGTTCCAACATAGAATCTTTTATCGTTGTGAGCTTCGGTGTGGTCACAGGTGGATTTCCAAGGAAATCTAATAACGGTTTGTCAATATTGTTAATTCGTTCCAAGATAGTTGATACGAGTACACCCGGTTTGAGTTTACCCTGATCGGAAAATAACGCGATAGTGCCCTCGGGTACGCTGCTTTGTTTAACTAAAATATCATCCAGGGAAACATTACTAGATTTCAATTTACCCTGACGATCTTGAAATACAACTATTTCATTGGGATCAACACTTGCTAAATTCAACGTCTCAGCTATTTCATCTTCGATTATTTTTTTATATCACTGGTTGCAAAGCCATCGGGTTTCATTGAAAGTAATAGAGGTCGCCCCCAAATATCAATCATGTTATTCTATATAATCTCTCTCTAAAATCTTTTCGTTGAAATATCATCGATGCCGCCAGCGACCGCTAGTATATTCATTTACGACAACATGTGGTGGTTTTACAGATGTTGAAATAGCGTTGAGTACATTTAATACTTCGCTGCCACATATTGGTGGGTCATTTATTTGTTGTGTTGGTAGCGTAGAATACCAAGTCTTCATTGGAAAGGTGTTTAAGCGGTTTATATAACGGTTAAATTCCTTCGGCGGCGCTAATCCATATGAGTCGAAAAAGACGATTGCACGTGGATCAATCGCGTACGCAACCCAGTGAGTACCAGGTCCAGTGCTGTTATCGAGATTAATAATCCCGGTTTCAACGCTGTTTGGTTGTGCCGGTAATTGATCTTTCATAAAGACACCTCTGAAGTTTTTTATCGCAAGTTTTTTAGCAGTATCGAGTAAATCAAAATTGGACATAGGAATCAAAGATTCCACTACCAAAGATTCCTCAATCGAAGGTTCCTCAACTAGTATACCGGTCCTAGTCTTAGACCCTTTCTGCCGTACCATGAATATGGGGTTCCTGGTAGTCTTAGACCCTTTCCCTTTTTTTATACCCCCGCCAGGCTGCTTTCTTTAGTGCCATTCCTGCCGCGGTACCAACGGCTCCTAACGCCGCCGCTTTAGCCACCGCTGGGGCCGCTGACGCAATCAACGCTGGTAACGCAGCTAACAACGGGAATATACCGCCGGTCTTTTTCATGTCGCTGATTGCAGTTGCAGAGAGAGACAGAGAGATCTGAACGCCTTTTTTATCTTTGAACGCATCATTGAAGTGTTTTATTTGACGAGTTGTCAGCGACAATTTATTCGCCCCGCCAGTCATCTGGTTGGATTTCAGTGTTATTGTAGTTCCGCATTTTTTAGCCGATTCCGATTGCAATTTCTTGAGTTGACCGGGAGTTAACGTAACAATAATATGAATATATAACATTATGCAATAATAGATTGATTCTAATGGAAAAATCCGAAAGAATTTTCAATTACATATTTTCCACTGGTGCGTCAATTACTCTCATTCTTCCACCAACACCTTCGAGTAGCATTGATTTGTCGCTGAGAATGACAGCAACCGCTCTATAATTAACACCGCCAGGGTTTATACGAGCTCTAAAGTGTATATCAACGACGGATTATCTTGTTAAGTCAAGATGTCCCAGCGAAAAGTACTAGATCGGATATAGATTCCTAAAATCGAATTGTGATATTTGCAGACCAGTATCAACATTTTGATCACGTTCCATATATGACAACAACCGATGGTACACGAGTGCTATTTGGTTGGCATCGTAATCAAGTTGTATATCCTCGGATGGGTCCTGTTGTCCGTTTATTCTCAACGAGACATCACTGACACCTAATCGATCAAATATCATAAGGCTGCGTTCTTGAGAGCCTACTCGATTTCTATTCTGTAGCGCAACAAATATATGACGCGGAGCTGAAACACCTTGTCGCGCTGCCAGGTTCCACGTAAATGTATTATCAACATCAGAATCCTTGGTATCTGTACTCGTTGTTAGCCAACTCAGCAACGATTTTCCTCCTTGATCCATAAACGATAGTAATTTTTCCTCTGTTGTGATTGATGGAGTCAACACTGGCATCCACAGTGATAGTTTTGTTAAAATAACTTTACCGGTGGCAACACCAGCACCGCGCCAGATTGCATCATTGTCGGTACCTTTTCTCACGAGTACTACCATATGCTTTCCTCCATAGATAACTTTTCGGACGTTTCTACAGAATCCAAATATGTGATGTAGTGGAATCGCGCATGAAAACTTTCGACGAGGCCTCTTCAATGTTGCTACGCGTGTTGCAAATCCTAGGTTGTAATTACCATTCACACTTTTGATAAAGGGTTTAGCTGGTCTTGCTTCGTGTTCACCAGTATCATCTGGTTGATCAGCAACTCCAGTAGCCACTGGAGTTCGTAATTTAGTATACTTAACGTGTTCAGGGTGATCAGTGATATCCTTAGAGAACATCATAGATGGACCAGCTGATCTTGTATAATCATCGGAATATCTCGCTAACCCGATTATCGTTGTGGCAATAACAAACTCACGCTCAATAGATTCAATTTCTCTTCCATCAATGAGATATCTTGCACTTTCAAATAGCGCCATGATACCATTATTGACAAAACCAACTCTGACATTTGGGTCATCTGCGTATGGTGCTGGTACAGCAGGAGTATCAACAGCTGTTACAAGTTCTCCTTCCACTTCAATAAATGCTTCAGCAGGTAGAAAGTATTTACTGGTATCATGAACTTGAAGTTCGATTCTTGATCGAAGATATGCTTGTATTGCTTGATAAGAATAGAATTGATAATCACGTACAGAATCATCCTTGCGCACTGGGGCGTCCATATCAAACGCTGGATCAGGTGACTTTTTGAACATTTTATTATATTTATCAGCGTCTAAATCATCGACGTCGTCGTGGTTTTTTTAAACCACTTCCCGCTATCATATTTGCGGTTATGTTATCTTGGGCGTTAGTGTATGACGGAGTCATCAGCGACGCTAGTTTCTGATCCACTGAGTTATTTATTATTTTACTAATACTCGCGGGCATCTCCGTTGTAGATGGTAGTGGTCCTGGTTTCCTTCGCCGTCGAACTAGCGCTGTTAATCTATCCCGAGCGGCCAAAAACGCTTTTCCGGCAGTATCTCCAACAGCGCTAATACCCTTATCACGAATAACATCAATGGCTTTCATCGATAACTGTTTTGCTAGCGGCGCCACTTTTGGAGCCAGTCTTGCAAATAACCCTGCAATGGTATCACCGAGACCATCACCATAGTATGTTCTATAAACTGGAAACAGCGAGTTTACTACATAGACGCTGGTTGGTTTGTCATCGTTGTAGTGTATGATCATCTTATTTAAATGATATTTATCTAATGAAAAATCCGAAGGATTTTCGACTTAGTCGCTGTGGTAACCATCCGTAGAATTTTCCACTAACTCATCAATGAAATCTCGATATGTTTTGATATCCATGATGCCACCTTGAAATAACCGCGTGCAGATATCAGCTGCTTCATTAATTATTTCCGGTGAGTTATTTCCAGCTCGTTTCCCTCCGATGAGAACCTCTAATCGTGCTATATCACCGAGAATATTACCAGGACAACTAACTAAACCACTGCCTGAAATTCCACTTCCAGAAAATCCCTTCTCGCTACTATAACCAGTTGCTGCATCCAGTTTTTCTAAATTCGTATTTTGTAAGTAATCAAGAGTATCATCTCGATCATCATCATCATCTCGATCAGATGGTATATACAATGATCCAAGCGAAGGTTGGTGTGGTAGTTGTTGTTGAGATTCTTCTTGTTTTCTAGGCAAGAAAGATATTTTCTTTGAATGTTGTCTTCTTCTTTGCAATTTTTGCGGTTTTTGTTGTTGTTTTAGTTCCTCATATTGATTATACACTATATCCACCGCCTTGATATATGCTATGTATGATGCCTCTTTATTCTTATAAATTTGATGTTTTTCAGTTTTGATTTTGTAGAATACAGCAGCCCAATGAGTTATATCTTTAATATACTTATGATGTTCTGGTTTCAACATTTTTTTTTCTGTTTTCATAAGTCGTAACAACAAGCGCAGGAATTTCTGCTGGACCAGTCTTATCAATTGTTGCTAACCCTTCCTCGTTAAATCTCGCGCGTAAATCATCTACTGTTCTTTTTGATTCAGGTGGTTCACTAACATATCCGTGGAGTTTTTGTACAGCTTGTTTTGTTTGTTCAGTTTCCGCTGCTATTTTTTTAAGTTCACCAATAAGAGGTTTTTCGTTTCTTTTTGCCCCCGTCTCGGGAACATCCCCCCCATATAGCACGCTCAGTAGCTGATATTACCCCCTTCGTTGCTGTGGTTATTGGTTTAAACAACTCTTCAGATCCCACAGAAAAATCAGTTTGTAAACTCTGTCTAGCTTGCAGTTTATTCCTGACAGAGTCGCGAATTGGTATAAATTTTATAATCGCATCTAGTCGCTCATGAGTCAATCTAGTCGTTAATGATTCATTAACCATTATTAAAAATCGTAGATTTTCAATTGTTTACAATTTTCCAATTAGTGTACGAAGAGATCTCAATCTAATACAGTGATTTTGTCACCCGAAAATAATTTTAGGTGAAAAAGTCTACGAGAATTAACATAGAAAATCGACCATTTGACCCGACTGACACCAACAGTCATTTTTGGTCGTTTTTGTCGTTTTCTGGTCATTTTGTAGTCATCATTGCTTGATTTTAGTCAGTTTTTGACCTAAAACATCATAAAAATAATTTTAGGTGGAAAAGTCTACGAGAATTAACATGAAAAATCGACCATTTGACCCGACCGACATCACTTAAAATCAGTCAAAAAATGGCCAAAATCGGTCAAAAAATAACTAAAATCGGGCAAAAAGACTAAAAAAGTATTTACTATGAAAATTTCAGTAATAAAAAATATTTTACAACTAGTAAAACACTCATTGATAAATGCCAGTATATAATTTCACCGCTATTGTTGACTAAAACAGACTATCCGAAGGTTTTTTTCGTTTTGTTTAATTAACAATCTTATATTTCTGATTTTTGAATTAATTACTCTTTTTGTTTCATATTCCTTCCCTAATCATTTTCTTATTTTTTCCACGATAGTAAATAACGGGACAAACTTACTGACGTCGTCACAGCATAACAGGGAATCGCGAATTGAATTCTGAATTCGTTTTATAAGTGCATTTTGTTTGGGTAGTACATATTTGTTATTGTTAGCGCCGTATTCAATGTCCTGGAAGTCGGATATTATTTGATTGCAGTTTAAACCATATGATATGTCAATCCGTTGAGATTTTAAATTTAAAATTTCGGTTATAACCTCATTGTTATTTTGAGAATTCATATTATTGATAATTATATACTTCTAATATGAAAAATATATTTTTCAAAAATGAACCCTGTTCGTGGACGTCTATGCATAAACGAACTGAATCCTTTGCCCTGTCTTTTTTGAAATCGCAGATCGATAAATTCCCTCTGCGACGAATTGAACAGAAGGTCGACAAATATCGAAATACTTACCGGCCTTAGCTATTGGTTGAAATACTATTTCCTCGTTATTTGTTGTATTAAAAGATCTTACGGGTCTCGCTTTTTCGAGTGTTGTCCAGTCTTTCCTCGTTTTAAATTTTTGCTTTGTGAGATAGCCTGCAGATTTGATAAAGAATTGTTCTTAGGATTGGAATCAATGTGAACGATAACAAAACCATCCTTGATCAATCCATGGAAACATTCATATATGATTCTATGATTAAGATGATTTTTCCCTCCAGTGGTAAACATCAAATACCCTTGATTATTCACAGCACCAACTGGTTTCTTCAGTTTACGATGTCTGACAATACCATCTCTGGATGCCTCATAGTTGCTGATCACGGGATGCGGTCGGAATTCTTGGTTCATTTATATACTATACTATTTCTCTAATTCATTGTTTGGTCTAATGATTACATTTGGAAATCTTCCGATTGTAGTCTTGAGGAGTTCTTATGATGTTGTCGTTGACTTCGTCAAGGTCATTGATGGAATTCTTAGTGGAATCTTTGATGGAGTTCTTAGTGGAATCTTTGATTCTCTTATCATAGCAACGCTTCAACTCTCTGTATCTCTTGCCACCGCAACCGAGACACAACTGTGATTTACCACGCACCCCTACCCTACATCGTATACAAGTGATCGGGCCAAGGCTTCCACGTCAAAAACTTTGCATATGATATCCACAGAACTCCTTTCTGCATGATTTGTTACACGGGGTTACTGATCCAATCATAAGCCATTTGCAATGATTCATTATATATAGATTCTCTATTTAAATACTTGTTTTAATTATAGCATGGAGGAATTTGAGAGATTATCAAAAATTACGCCAAGGAAAAATGCTAAATTCAAACTCGATAGTCTCCGTAACACCAAAGAGTAAAATTCGTGATAGAACCATGTTGGGTAAAATCAGCGATTGTTTTAATGAATTCAAGCGTGATGGAGCATCTCACTGTTGGTCGACATCTCGAATCAATGGTGAAGTTGATGCTATCATGAACGACGAAAACGCAGCAGTGATAATCTCACATCTTACCCGGAAAAGGTATTTTTTAGAGTGAAATTCATTATTCGTTCAGACACCGGAGATTGGATTATCAGGGATAAATTTGAACCCATCTTGAAGAAGAAAAAAACTGTCACTGTGAGTCAAGATTCCAAACCAGGAATTCTGACTGGAATTGACAAACCGTACTACGAGAGATCTTATCCTGTAACAGCAAATGTTTATGGGGTATCTCCGTTAAATGATAAACCGAGTATTGAAAAACTAAAAACCATGAAACTGTCATTGATGACTTCGTCATCGACTTCGTCAAGGGTGAATTGTGTAGCAGAACGAATATTAGAACACTTCAAAAATGCATCCCGGGGGAACAAATTGACTGATCTAAGACCCCAAAAAATAAATGAATGGGAATTAACAGTTAGGAAGAACGGAGCATCAATTCAGGATATAGCCAAATTAGAAAAATCATTAAAATTCACAATAACCGTAGCGACGATAACCGGTGAAGTATTATACGAATCAAAATATAAATTAAATGGAGATCCAATCAAAATTATTGATCATAACGAACACGCATCGACACCTGCAGTAACAATATTCCAGCGAAATAGAATAATAAAGTATATACCCGAAGAATTTTCCGCTCCAGAATTCTCTGAGAAAAAATTGTTCGATGCTATTTACCAGTTGAGTAAAAACGATCCTGTGTCAGTGTGGTTACTTCACAGCGCTGAAAACCCCGAGGGTGGATTCGATCAGTTTGTAAGACCCAATGGAGAATTATATCGTACCGAAGCCCTCCATGACAAGATGGAAAAAACTAGCTAGTAGTTTCTCGAAGAGTTTCGACGACGAACAATTATTAACAAATTGCTTTAGAATTCCGTCGGTTGCAGCTCATTTTGCAAGAAAGAGAAACACATGGAAACCAACAAGAACTGAATTTCTCACATACATCAAATCAAGCTGCACCGAATACAACCATGGCGGATCATGGAATACAAAATATAACCCTGAAACCATTATTTCAGTTGATATAGTCGCGTGTTACCCAGGGAGTTTTCTCGGGTACGGAGAATGCGCTGAATACTTCAAGCGATTTGGACATCCCACCCATGAGATGGCACGTGTTGCGATTAATGGACTACTACCCGATTTTGATTTAACCGGATTTGCTCGTGTGATATCATTTGAATTGACTAAAGGACTTCATCCGTGCTGTTATGTTTGGATTGGTAGACATATGTCTGAAAAAACATTGGATGCCAATAGTGTTGTTACGGTATATTATCGATTGTAGCATGCTGATATCACTGATTGTCTGTGAAGCAATTATATCATATCGAGCACAGACTGAAGTCTGGTTACCACCACAACCTAATCTAGATAGTATAATCAGCGAACAACGACAACATTTCCCGTCCCTCGACGAAGAATATATCATGAATTGGTCCAAACTGTTATATTAAATCAGAAACAAAGACGCAGAAGATCTCGGTAGAAGAATAATCGGTAAATTCACTCAAGGTGGTAAATACGACAATACAAGAATTCTTCACGGTTGATTATAGATAACGTATGTAGAATACGATTTTGTAATCGCGGATGTAACATCTAAGGGTATATATGTTGATCGTAAAGACGCTTTCTTGTCTGATGGAACCAAATTAGGTACAATTGTTACTTACGCAGACGGAGAAAATCTTCAGTATACACATTTGAGCGCATCTATGCTGGCTTATGCTTTTACCAATTTATTTTCGATGATAAATAGATTTCCTGGCACCGCAGTTAGAGTCGCCACTGATTCATTTTACATAGACGCGAAACACAGCAACGCAGTAGCTGAATTCACTAGCGGTAGCAAAGCTACTGGTTACGAGAGTTGGGGATCATGGAGAATTAAGCGGGAAATACCGTGTGATTATTCCAAATCAGCAGATGTTACGATTGAAGATAAATACATGAAAAACAATCAGATGTCAGAACTATCTAATGCACCGCAGATATCTGATCCTGTATGTAGATATAAAACAGTTTATTTAAACGGCTGTGGTGGGTCAGGAAAGACGACTCGCGCGATTGAATTATTTCGTGGCAAATCAAACATGATAGTGTTAACACCGACACATAGACTTGCCAGAGAGATGAAACAACGAGGGGTGAATGCTTGCACGTATCATAGCTTCTTTCGATGGAAAGGTGATGAATGGACTCCTGATCAAATGGGTGAAAAATCTATCCCCGGCGTCATAATTTCGGATGAGATATGCACGGTGTCATTAGATGTATTACAAAAGTTTCTCGAGTGGTTATTGCACGCGAACACAAAAGTCGTCATGTGCGGCGATCATGGCAAACCACCACCGTTTATCGGTTTATCGCCACATGATTGGTTGAAGAATTTTGTAGACTATTATGAAGAAATTAACACCAATCATAGAGCACTTGATGAACAATTACGAGAGTTCAAGAAACTAATCAGATTACAACCGGATAGAATCCAATGTGAGATAGCGCGTGAAATAATTTCGGAAACTCCCATGAATGATTTTTGGGAAACATGGAGACCAAACGATTTGATAATTGCAAGTAGAAAGATAGTCAGAGACACACTTCAGATGAAGTTATTTGAAATGCATAAAGAAAAATTTGCAACACTTCCAGTGCCGTTGTGTTATAGGCCTTCGGATACACCAAAACAGAATATTGAAGTTGATATTCCAGTCTTGACAGAGAAGCAGAATTTAGTGTTAAATGATATTGTACTGGTTGATATCAGTGTCGTCAAAGATGCATTGCGTGCTGATAAATCCCCATGGACGCTAGGATACGCAGCGACGATACATTCTTCACAGGGATTGACTATCACAGACACAATTGTTTGGATAGTGGATAATCACATTGAATGGTCAAATTTAGTTTATCTCGCAGTGTCCAAAGTACGAAGAATAAATCAGCTTCGAAGAATTGTCCTGACAGAGTCAGGAGATGATAACGACACTACAATCAATGATGTTGTCACTGGTGATTTCATCAAATACATAATCAAAAAAAAACTAGCTGGTTATAAACAGCAGGATAAGAAAAATAACAGAGAATTTGACATTGATGCTGAACTAATAATTACGCTGAAGCAACACCAGAATAATCACTGCGCGAGTTGCAATTGTATAATGCTTTGGTGTTGGTCGGATCCTCGACAATTTACCGTATACAGAAAAAATAGCAGCGTTGGTCATACTAGAAATAATGTGATGCTGACCTGTCTTGAATGCAATAGACGAAGAGGTGCTAGTGAAGACCACGCGGCGGTAATTGAGTATCCTCGGGTATCACTTGTAGTTGTTGTCGAGTAAACCCACGCTGAGAAGCAGTTGAATCCAATCTATAGATTGCTGGTCTACCCGTGGATCGTGTTATGCCGGATATTTTATGCGCGGTGACACTCCAAATAGGATCAGTAGCCCTTTTTTTGCCACCTTCGAGCTCTCCTGGTTCATATAAATACCTCACAGTGACATTACCGAGAATTGGTTCTTTTGAAAAATCTTTTTGCGGTTGTACGGGTATATACTTCTTTCTAATCGCGTTGTTAGGTTTCATGTTAATTGTTCGAGTAGTCTCATTATTGAGCGTGGTAATCACAGCTGGTAATCTCTTGACCCATTCACGAGATCGTTTATGTTGAATAAATTCTTTCGCGTATTGATATCCAAATAACCGATCAGCAAGCGTCCGATTAAATCGTTCAACAATTGCCTGATCGCAATGTAATGCAGTATGTCCTCGTCGTAACGCGGTATTATGATTCTTCATCGTTGATAGAACCACACCTTGAAATTCCTTGCCAGGATCAACTTGTAATAGATTTGGCCAACGCAGAGGACCTTGCCGATGAATCCTTTCAAATGCAGAAGCCACTTCAGTTGATGATTTTGTTTTTAGCGGTTCTGCTTGTTTATATCGACTCGCAACATCAACTATGGTTAGCGCGTATTTGTAACCACCATCATGCGGCAGAAATAATATATCAGCTTGATGAACTTCATTAGGGACGGTCACATCAAAATGCGAGTAGTTAATTCGTTTAGGCGGTGGTAGATAAATTTGGATAACCAATTAGCCTCGGTGGTATTTTTCACCTTCGCGGCGCTAGCGAGTTTACTGATTGCTGCCTTACCCCTCCAATATCCGTTTGGAGAATAGTAAATAGATTCCATGTAGTTATTAATTACCTAGCATCAATTTACCTTTCATTGCCGATTTTACTAACCATGAAGCCAATTTTTCTTTGAAGGATTTATCAGTGACAGAATTCATCGCGTGAATCAATTTCACATCTGCGATATGTCTATGTTGCAGACTGCTACTTTTATAAGCAATATCATGAGCATGACACGCCTTACCAATGGCGTTTATTGGTTCTTCACCAGGTCGGGGTTGGTTTTGATCATCAAGTCGGATATCGAGTCTAGTCCCGGGTCCACAATAACTATACCCTGGAAGGTGTTTTTCTCCTGTATACTTCGCCCACGGTGTTCCCGGTAGTTTAGTTAGCTTGGCTGCAATATCACCTCCTCGTTTTTTTTAAAACCCTTTGATTTATCAAGGGAAACAAATCTAAATTTCTTTGTACTGCATTGTACACACTTACCAGAAAGTGCTGATCGGTTATTTTTAGTTGTAATCGTCGTCAAGTCATCTGTGCCAGTACTCGCCTTACACTTCACACAATATAGATCCATAATTTATATATAATAACATTAATGTAATTGATTATTCAGCTACCCGACGACGGAAACCTATTAAACACCATGTGATGTTACAGAATTCAATTAGAATGATTATAGTCGGACCATCTGGAAGTGGCAAGACACAACTGCTACTTAATTTGATAACGAGATGGATGAAATGGGACAAGTTGTATTTGGTCGCTCCAAGTCTAGATGATCAACGATGTTACAACGTGTTAAAAGATTTTAACGACAGCGCGGTAGAAGAATCCGGCGAGGGTATTATTGAATTTATAACTGATATCGAAGAAGCACCGAACATTGATGATATTGATGGAAGTATGAACAATTTAGTCGTATATGATGATGTGATGTTAGATAATCAAAAGAATCCTGCTATGATATTTTCCAGAGGTAGACATAAAAACACTGACGTGATATATGTTACTCAACGATACACTCAAATACCAAAAGTGATCAGAGATAACTGCAATATTCTTGACGTATTTAACGGAGTTGATACACATACGCTACGAAATATTCACCAGACTTGGTGCAGCGGTGATATGGATTATTATATATTTCTAAATTTCTTTAGTCGCGCTCAGTCAACCCCGCATGGATTTGTAACGATAAATTTACACGACCTGAAATCAAGATATCGTATCAAACTTGATAAAATATTCGGTTAACTCATAGCAGCAGAGGGGGCGGCGACAACGACCATGGCATCTCATGCATGCCTTTCTTTACGATTTCGAGGAAGCCTTAGTTTGCCGAATCGACGCCTGTCGGATTCACTTTTCGAGGAAGCCTCAGTTTGCCAAACAGATGCCTATAAAAAGTTGTCGGATTCGCCCCCTCTGCTGCTTATTCCGTGTTGGGAAGATAAATGCCACGTGAGAAATCCTGCGGCGGGGTTACCAGTGGCGCTATTTGTCGTTACCGTTTGGCAGCATAATAGTGACTTACCACCCGTTGCAATGAAAGACATTAGTCGTTCTTCGTGATTAACTGAAGGATTCATCGCAGCCATCCACAACTATAGATTTGTCAAATTTACCTTACCAGCGGCTGCCGATGCAACTCTCCGTATTGGATCGTTGTCATTTTCTTTTCTGTCAAGTACAATAGAATGCTTTGCGCCAAATATGATTTTTTAAACTTCTCTGCAGAATCCAAATATATGAGATAGGAAAACTTTCCCTTGGTATTTAACATAGCCTTACGAGCAGCGAATCCCAAATTATGTTCTCCATTATACGATAAAACGGCGTTTTCTTCTGCATTCTCCGCAGCATTTCTTACCTTTCCCATAATCACAACTCTATGATCAGGATCATAAGTGATATCCTTATGAAACATCATAGAAGGCCTAACTATTTTCCAAAAATCATCTGAATATCTCATCAACCCTAGTATGGTAGTTGCTATATCGACATTCTCCTGAATTGTTTCAATTTCTCTTCCATCGATAATATATATGACACTGCTAAACAACGCCATTACACCGTTATTGACAAACCCAGCCTGGTCAGTAGCCGCGTTGCTGGTATTATCAGCTTTTAACAACCGACCTTCAACTTCAATATACCACTCCGACGGGAGAAAGTATCTACTTGTATTTTATAATAGTTGATTACCTTCTAAAATGAAGACCACTACCAGCTATCATACTTGAAACAATACTTCTTTGTAGTTGTTCGTCTGGCACTCCGCTTAACTCTGCTAATTTCTGATTCGCGAGTTGATAATCACTTTACCGACATTCGCGGTCATTAACTCGGTAACGGGTAATTTGACAGGTTGGACCAGTTGAGGTCTACGAATTAGTCTCACTATTCTATCTTTGACCGCGGAAAATACTGTTCCGGCGAGATCACCAACTGCTCCGATACCTTTATCACGAATAACTCCAATTGCCTTCATCCCAAGTTGTTTAACGAGCGGCATCACTTTGGGAGCAATTCTAGTGAAAATTACGCGGATAATATCACTGAATCCATTTCCATAATAAACTCTATATACAGGTAGTCTTGAGTTTATAACTCTGACACGTTGACGTCGTTGGTCATGTATTATTATCTTATATGATGACCATTTATCTAATCGCGATGACAAAGTCATTAGTGATTAATCATTATAATAGTCATCTACGATCTCATCGATAAGACCTTGATATAAATTAATGTCTATGATACCACCTTGATATAACCGTTGGCAGATATTTGTAGCCTCGTTGATAATTTCACGAGAATTATTTCCAGCTCGTTTCCTTCCGATGAGAACTTCTAACCGGGACACATCGTTGATGATATTCTCTGGACAGATAGTCAAACCACTTCCTGTAAAACCACTTCCGGTTGCACCTTGTGTGTCGTCAATATCCTCTTCTATATCAGAAGGATAATATAGTGGAGTCTCTTCTTGTTTTATTTTGTTTTCAAGTTGGTGTTTGACATTTTTTCTGCGTTTGTCGTTCTTCCCTTTGTCGTTGTTGTTTTTCTCTTTTTCTTTGTTGGTCTTCTTGTTTTTGGATATCATAATCGGAAACACCAGCTCGATAAGTCACATACCTTAAGTATTTTTTGTTTAAACGACCAATCCCCATTTTCATTTAATACAATCCATCAAGCCATTCATCGCGACTCATTCTTTTTCCTTTATATTCATCTTTTAAAAACTCCCTTCTTGAATTATAACTCTTAGCGGCAAAATCACCAAAAGGATTGATAGTCTTTAGGTTTTAACAGTTGTAAATTTTGGCTGATTATACTTTTAGCCTCATCGGTAAGTTTATCCGTGAAGGAAAATTCCTTTGAGGTTCACCAACGGCATCTTTATTTTCTTCAACAACTTGAGGTTGTGCCAGAACTTCAGTGATCTATTTCAACAATGGATAGATTCCATTTTTCTTTTCATCGGTATCAGTAGTATCTCCAAATATAGCCTCAGTAGCCGTAGTTGTCTTTTCAGCGGCCTTTTCAGTGGCCGTAGTTATCGGCTTAAATAACTGTTCTGTACCGGCTACAAAATCAACATAAGAATCTTGTCGTCGTTGAAGTTTTTCTTTAAGTCTATCTCGTACGGGAATATATTTTTTAATCGCGGCTAATCTTTCTCTGGCTAATCTAGAATAATATGATTCTCCAACATTTGTCATTTTATATATAAAATATACGGTTAATTCATCGTCACCTTTCAACCCGGGACAGAAACTCTGAAACACGATAAAACCCTAGGATTGATCACAAGTTAATAGCTGTTATTTTGTCAAAATAAAGGCTGAATGAATTTGTAGGGTTCAGCCCTCCTGCTGATAAATATTAGGGATTCATGCCAAGCTTTATTAAACAATAGGTATTTATGCCATGCTCTATAAAACATTAGGGATTCATGCCAAGATATAAAACATTAGGGATTCATGCCAAACTCTATGAAACATTAGGAATTCATGTCGAGCTCTATGAAACATTAGGGAGTCATGCCGTACTGTTTAAAACATTAGGGATTCATTCCAAATTCTATGAAACATTAGGCATTCATGCCAATCTCTATGAAACATTAGGGATTCATGCCAAGCTCTATAAAACATTAGGTATTCATGCAAACCTATATACAACATTGGGGAGTCATGCCAAGCTCTAGCAAACATTAGGGATTCATGCCAAGCTCTATGAAACATTAAGGATTCATGCCAAGCACTATAAAACATTAGGGGTTCATGCCAAGGTCTATAAAACGTTATAGATTTATGCCAAGCTCTATAAAGTATCAGGGATTCATGCCATGCTCAATGAAACATTAGGGATTCATGCCAAGCTCTATAAACATTAGGGATTCATGTCAACCTCTATCAAACATTAGGGATTCATGCCAAGCTATATAAAACATTAGGAATCCACGCCATGGTCAATAAAACAATGCTGTATATTAAAGTAAAAAGTATAAATGATACCAAGTGTTTCAACTTTCATCTTTCTTTTATACTCACTAAAAACAGTAAATTGTTACTCAATGTCCTGAACTGCCTAATTGCAGGAGGTAACGTGAAAACAGACATGGTGTTTTCCTTAATAGAACACATACTGTTTGTGATAGTTGTATTAAATGCATAATGTATCAAACTTTTTATCTGGACCATCATTTTGCTTAACAGCAATCTAGTAATAGTTTATCACTTTCTTTTCTGAAATCAATGATATTCCATATGTTTATGATGACGATGCCATATTTGTAAGCTCTTCACATCTGATGATGGCATTAATAGTCCTCTGTATGATTTTCCTTAGGTTGTAAGGGACAGTATTTATGTACAAATTTAATGTTGCATACACCTAAAAAAATTTAAAAGTTCAATGAAAAAAAATTACATGAATGAGGTCAAAAAGGTCTATATATTTAATGTACACTGACAACATGAGATGTATACTTCTTACACCACTTTCAAGAAAACCACAAGCCAGAAAGAATAAATTCAAAAATATTACAATATCTTTAATTGATACATAACAATATCTCAAACAGTCTTAAAAAAATTGCCAGTGACTAATACTTGCTGTTTTGACATGAAGTGACATGTTATTCAACACTAAGCTTGACTCAAACATGTATTACAACGTTTCAGAAATAATATAAATGTATTACATAATAGCGACTAAATTCATTCATGTCGCATAGACATTTAATTAAAATGAAATTGATTAGGACCTACAGTTATGTATACTATGTAATAAAAATATTGGAATGGTTAGGCGATAGGAGAACTTTTACTCTATTGCACAGGTGGCTAACACAATATTGGTTATTTTCTATCCAATAGTACAACTGAAGAAGCGAGATTACACTGGTACTTATTAATTCACTTAGGTGGTTATATGAATCCAAACTGATTGTTATAAAATGTTATCCTATGATTCACACAAGCAGGAAACTATGTTCAGGTTTAAATATAAATAAATGTTAACAACAGCAAAACAGGCAATGCAAGGTAGTTTTAACGTATGCCGTTTTTTCCATCACGTCCGCGCCTGTCTGCATTTCGATCCGCTCCAAGGGTATAAAAGCTACCAGATCGCGTCTTTAACCACTGTAGAATGCCACCTAAACATGTGAGCGGAAGTAAAGGTGCCGAAAAAACGATAACCAAGGCTTCGTCACCACGATCTGGGAATAGGAAGCGCAAGAAGAAAAGGCGAAGAGAATCGTATGGTTTGGTTGCTCAGTGTGTAAGCCTTGGTGATCTTATGTCCACCGTTGTCTTTGTGGGTTCCAAGACGGTTAAGATCTACCTGCTTTTTCCTGGTGGTGGTTCCACTCCTTAAAGAAGCTTCCTTTTTGGTTGTCTACCCCGGAAATACTCTAGTACTAATTTTTATGTAATCATTACGGTCTCCCTATAGGATTACTCGCATCTTTGATTTCCGATTTGGTTGCTCAGTGTACGAGCCTTGATCATCTCATGCCCACCGTAGCGTATGTGAGTTCCAAGGATGGTTGAGATTTACCTTCTCAGTCCTGGTGGTTCTTCCATCCCTTAAAGAGGCTTTCATTTTTGATGATTACTTTTGATTTGAGCTACTACTAGGTTTCTTCCTTATTTTCTTTTTTCCTTTTTTCTCGCTATTATGTTTTTTATTTTCATATTTTCTAAATTTTCTGTTGTTTTTAAAAATTCAATTATATTTTTGAATGTTGTTTGGGGATTGATATTTGTTAATTGAATTATTTCTGGGTATGTATATGGGGTGGCTATGATTTGTTGTTCAGATCTTTAAGTTAATAGTTGTGTTTTGAGTTGTATTGGAACTTGTGTCAATTCGTTGAAGCAAGAGGAATTATTGTATTCATCTGGAAAAGAATATGTGCTCATAATTTTCATTTGGATTATTATAAAAACAAGAACTGCATCACGTGACATCGTCATCCATTTTGATTACATCGTCAAGATTCGAACCTGGAACTATTAGAACATTTATTTATCAGGACTCTTGCAATTCCATTAGTGGATTATTTATGTGAATTCTATATTGGATTACTTTTGGATTTGATTCTCTAAAACCGTAAGTTTAAATATTTTCTTTTATGAAAATAATTGTATTTAATAAATTTGTTTGTTAAAATTTTACAAGCTTGTTAGTTTTTACTCTTTCTGTGTTGCTGCTTATTTGAGCCTAAGCACGTAACAATAACTGTCTTGTTTGGTTTGTTTTTTTCAATCAATTTTAGTGCTTCTAAGATCGCCCAGAATTCAGCTGTGTAAATGGAGCAGTAGTTAGGTCGACTCCACCCCATTTGTATATTCAGTTCAGGTATTATCATTGCTGCAGCTGTTTTGCAAGGATTTATTATTTTGGATCCATCTGTGTATATTTTGAGGTAATTTTTATATTTGTTGTTAATTTCTTCTAAAGCTAATGTTTTTATATAGTTTGCTTGGTTTTCCTTGTTTTCTTTAGTTGAAAGGGAGATATTTACTAAAGGCTTTATATTACTCCAAGGTTCTTTATCATATGTAATCTTACTTTCTGCTATATTGACTATTGGTATTATGTTATTCCAAGGCTCCTTGTCATATGAGATAGTATTTTTGGCCTGGAATAACTCTATTGGAAGTTGATGTTTTAAATCATGAACTAGTTTTCCCATATGAGGTGATTTTTTCATAGTTGCCCTGAAGGGTATATTACAATTATTTATTGCCTGGTAAGTTGGGTGAGTTTTTGGGTGTGCTGAAAGTCTGGCTGCATATTTTAAGATAAGTTCCTGCCTTCTTAGACATAACGGCAGTTCTCCGGTTAAGATTTGCAACTCAGCTAGTGAGGTTGATGGCAGTACGCCAGTGCCAATCAGTAGGGCTTTTCTCTGAACTTTATCTAATTTATTTAATTGACATTTAGGTGCCGTGTTATATATTTGACAGCCATAGTCTAGTTTTGATCTAACTAAAGCCCTATATAAGGTTAGGGTTGTTTCATGATTTGCTCCCCACTTGGTACCTTTTAGGTTTATTAATAAGTTAAGTCCAGATTACATTTTTGTACTAGTTTATCTGTGATGCGCCCATTTGAGATGTTCATCATAATACATACCCAGAAATCAGGCTACTTTTGCAAATGTTATTTCTTGATTATGTATGGTTAGCTTAGGGTATTTTGTTCTTCTGTTATGTGGGGTAAATAGTACTGCTACCGTTGTTTTGGTGCGATAGATTGAATCCCCATTTATTTGCCCATTATCCTATATTATGCAAACTATCTTCAATATCTGTTATAATTTTGTGGGTGGATGCGTTTCCTGCTCTCCATAGTCCACTCTGATCTGCAAATTGCGATAATTCAACTTCGGGTGTTGACAGAGCTCTGTCTAGGTCGTTAATCATGAGATTGAAAAGAATGGGACTGAGTACACTCCCTTGGGGGGATCCATTTTCAAGGGTATGTTCTTCGGAGCAAGTGTCTCCTACTCTAGTTATTAGTTAGGTCAGTGAGGAAATTTTCAAGTTATACAAGTTATGATGTTATACATCCTTTCCGTAATGCCATAGTGATTTAATCTGGCTATTAGGCCTTTTGTCCATACCAGATCGAATGCTTTTTCCAAATCTATAAACACCGCAATTCAATTTCTGTCCGCTTTTCTTTTAGAGTTAAATGCCAATTTTATACCGGTTTCTAATGTTATGAGTTGGTCCGTAGTGGATCTTTGGTTCCTAAATCCACATTGGTTTTCAGATATTAGTTTGTTACATTCAAGGTAGTGTTTTAGCCTTTTGGAAATTAGTTTCGATAATCTTGCATATATTGTTGGTTAGTGAAATGGGTCGATATGAGTTGATGTCATTGTAATCTTTGTTTGGTTTTAATATGGGTATTACTATCGCAGTTTTCCATATTTTGGTAGCTTTCCTATGTCCCATATTTTATTTAATAGTTTTAATAATGTGATGGGGTAAATTTTTGTATATAGTGTATCCTATTTTGTCTTCCCCGGTTGAAGTTTCCTTTTTTGTTTTTAGTGCCTGATCCCATTCATATAGTGTTATTTATTTAGATTAGAATGTTTGGGTCCAAGGTCTTGAAATAATATCTTACACTTTTCATCAGTTTTTTCCCATATTGTTGGAATTCATTAGTGTGGTTGCAATCGCTGTTCATTTTTTTTTTAAATGTTGGGCTAATATGTCAGATTCAGCAGCAGAAGAGCTGAACCCTACAAAATTTGTGCAACCATTATTTTTACCCAATAACGGTTTCTTGTAATTTCATTAATTGTGATAAAAACCTAGGTTTTTACGATTAATTAACCATATAGTTTTATATATAACAATCAAAGATATCATGGCAAATATCGGAGAAGCAAAAATAACTAGATTAACTAGAGAACGATTGGCCGCGATTGAAACATTTCTCCCGGTTAGAGATTCTTTCAGAAATAATCTACAAGCGAAACAACAGCGACGATTTGATTTTATTGCTGATACTGAACAATTGTTTAAACTGGTAACTACAGCTACTGACAAAGTTGTTACGACTACTGAACAAACTGAAAAAGATGCAATACCAGTACTTGAAAAAATAGCAAAAAGATACAAAGAAAAAATTATCTAAAAACTCTTCCGGGTGATATAATCGCTGCACAACCTCAACGTAAACCTGTTGTCGCACAACCTGAACCTCAGATAGAGAAAGTTGTTGCTGATATTCCGCCTGTAAAACCGTTTGAAATATATTCGCCGGAAGAAATATTTACTAAAAATGCAATGGATGCAATTAAGGATAATTCTACGTTGGATGAGTTAGCTGAATTTGAATATAAAACATTTTCTACGAGATTGATATATTTGAATCCTGGATATGAAAAACCGATAAAAGATTCCGAAGCCTGACGTAAAAAAGTATATTTAGCAAGATACGGTGGAATAAAATCTTCAAAGGATGATCCTAATTTTATCGCGTATATGAAAAAAATAGAAGATATAAAAAAGGTCTGCCATCGTATGAGGACTCTCAACTACCTGATGAAATAAAATCGTTTAGAATGGTGGTTCCTTCAACACAGGGTGCAACAGATGTTACCGGTAATGGATTTTCTCCGTCTAAAATCTATGGTAGTGGTATCATTCCTTGTTCAAAAAGTATCATCGATGATATATCACGATTAGAAGTTCTCATCGGGGGAAAACGAGCTGGAAACAATTCCCCGGAGATAATTAATGAAGCAGCTGTAATCTGCCGACGACTATTTCAGGGTGTGTAATGGATATTAGCTTATATCCCAAATTTATTAACGAACTCGTTGATGACTATCACAGCGATTAGATAAATAACATTTAAATAAAATGATCATATATCGTAGTCATAACACGGTTACCTGTATATAAAATATACTACTGAGATGGATTCGGTGATGTTGTCAGAGGACTATTTACTAGAATTGCTCCACAAATTTTACCTGCTGCTAAAGAATTATCAATGAAAGCTATTGGTGTTATTCGTGATAAAGGTATCAGCGCAGTTGGTGATCTCGCCGGTAGCGCATTTAATGCCGCCAAAGAAAAACTTATGTCGTTAGTTCGAAGAAAACAAAAACCAGCACCGGAAAAACTACCGTCTACTGAACTAATAATGCCACCTCGGGTAAGTAAAGTAATCAACGATATAGTAAATCAAAAATTAGCTCCGTTGGCACAATCTCGTGATGAATCGCGATGATGAATCTCAAAGAAATATTGTTGCAAATTGCCGGTTCTGGTTTTAGAAGATCATGATTTAGATCGACGACTATATAATACAATGTTCAAATCAATTTCAGATGAAACCTTTGATATGGATGCTCCTGTACAAAAATATGATTCTGTACGCGATTATCAATTTTTCTCATATAGCTCGATAAATCTTAATTCTAGATCACGAATTGAACTTCGGTTTCATGATACATCTAAATACTTTTTTTCGTGTGAAGCTTTCATCGAAGTGGAAGGTCAACTAGTACAAGATGATAATACACCCTATCCCAATCTTCCAACTACTGCAGTCGAGTTTGTCAACAATGGTATAATGGCGTTGTTTATTAGTGCTCAGTATATAATTAATTTTAATAAGATTGAGTCTATCGATAACGACGTTGAAGTTGCAACTACAATATTAGGTTTGGCGAGATACTCCGACGATTTTATCAGATCCGCTGGTCATTCAATGATGTTCTCGAAGGATATTAGTGATAATGCCAATATTAACCAATTTGTTGTAAGACAACCAAAAAGATCGTGCTACTCCACCAGTTAATATTGATGGTATTGCGGATATGATTATTAATATTAATCTTAATTACAATCTAGGATTTGCAACACGAAAAATGATGTTAGATCGCAATGGTAGATTTTCATGTGTGATCCCATTGTCTCATATATTTGGATTTTGTAGAGATGTTAGGCGAGTTATCTTTGGATCTAGTAATACTGTAGTTATTATGAAAAGAAGCACGAAGTTATATGATATTTGATAAATTGAATGTCAGTGATGTATCATTGCGGGTAAGTAATCAACAGGAACCAGCCGAAAATATTCTAATCGATAATCCTAATAATCAAATAGCTCGTGTGTATCATCGTGTGTGGTCCTATATGGGCGTGATCAAAATATTGATACTGGACTACATATATCACAGTTTGATTTCCAAAATTTGTATCCCATTTATTATTTTTCATTGCAACATCTCGATTTGTCTAGACATTCCGTCGTCGATGTAAAAGTGCAAGCTCGCATAGGAGAGCTTCCTCCTGGTGGCTCCTGGTGGCTCATATAGAGCAATTGCTGTTAATTTTAGTGATAAATCAATGATACTCGAAGGTGGTGGTGGAAAGATGAGAGTAGTTGATGCAACAATAGAAAACATGTAATTTTTTTTCCCAAAAACATGTAACAATTAGATGATCTGTTGTTTAAATAAAAATGTCGTACAGTCATGTTAATGTCACCTTGACTCCTGGTCAATCAAAGAAACTACAATAAAGAAACGCTAGTACATGTGGCGCAAAGATAACCCTGAAGTATGAACATATTGCTAATGGAGGACCAAATAAATTGTCGCTGACAAAAACTCATCTGAATCGTTTCAATAAAGCTCTAAAAACGAACACAGGAGTTCAGTTGGAGTTTTCACCCTTTGCAATTTCTAGCATGGTTAAATCAGGTGGGATATTTCCTCTTATCGCTGCGATTCCCGGATTATTTGCTCCCGCCTCACCTATGATCGCTAAAGCTATTGGATTGTGTGCTGCTTGTGCACTTGGTGCTACTGGTGTAAATAAAATTGTCGGAAAAGGATGCAAAAAAAATGGGAAAAGGTCTCAGACTACCAGGCAGTCGATTTACCGGGTACGGAGCAGGATTGAGACTCCCGGGAAGTATTCGATAGTAACAATGTCACCGATGTCAAATTTTGATTTAATTGCCGCGGTAAAAAAAAATCCCCGATAAAACATTTTCATGAAGGATCATTTACTATATCAACCATCGATCCCGTGAAACTCGAATATATTATCAGCAAACTCGTTGAAATAAGCGCGATTAATAGACGATTAGGTATTATTCGCAAAAAGAGATCATTTTCAGATTCAATAGCGGAAATTAAAAATAACTATCACTAATATTAAAACATTCATCGACGGTATCAAGGAAGATTTTCCTAAAATTACTGAACGATTAGATAAAATCGCCGACCCAGTTTAATATTTCATCGATGAATTCAATTGGTGTCAACAATACCATATCAACGATCATTGACAAGGAAACAACTGAACGATTCACAATAACTGCCACCGATGATAATTTGGCAAGGGTTTCAATAACATGGTACGTGGAATTTGTAGCAGATTTGAGTAAACAGCTTAATTGAAATCTTCTATTGTAAATAAAACAATAACTATGTCATCGACATCACAGCAGTATCGCTATAATCAGGTCCGCGAACTACAGAATGAACTAAAATCGTTCACGGAAGAATATCAAATAAAGATTTAAGAAAATATCGGCGAAGAATTACCACCGTTGACGTTATCGTGTATTCGGTTTCAGATGTAATTACCGGAGCGAGTATAATACTTTCTTCGGTGACAATGGTCGCCCCGATAGCTGTTCCAATTTGTATATTAGCGGCGACAACCATCGCAGGAGTTATCTCTATAATAACAAAATAAATATCATCGTGTAGTCAACGTAAACTACACGACTACGTTGTTAAATTTCATACCGTGTCAACCGCGTACTCGCAGTTATCAGCGATGATATCGTCGTTGCTCGATGACAAATTAATATCCGACGATGAGTTCTCCGCGATGGTACACGTTTATGACTCCGCGATGTCAAAATTGGAAAATCACATAGATGATAATGGCATCCACGCAAGAATTACTTCAACGAATAGTAGAAAAATACCACACCGGTGAAAACAACGTTGATCTCGACAACATCAAAGAAACCCGAAGTTAGCATTGAATTTCCATCTCCGATTCCAGCAACACAGATCGCGTTAACTCAACTTCGAGTATATTACAGCTGACCCAATATCAGAACAGAAGCATTTGCACGAAAACCACCCAATAACAGCTTTGTATTCGCTTATAAGAATAAACAAAATGGAAATCCCGATTGGCAAACAATATATCTTCCAAAAGGTGTTTATGACATCGAAGAGATCAACGATAAAATTCAACGCAGAATAAAATATATCACGGGAGTAGAATCTCAGATCGAATTAACTGTTCATGAATCACCGTTATCAACCGCGTTCGATATAAAATCTCCCAAGTACGCCGTAGACATATATAACAGTTCTATAAAAACTATATTGGGTTGGCCTGAAGAATCACCATACGAAAAAAAACTATCTGAACTACAAGTTCCCCTACGAGACGAACCATCCCTTAAAATTCCCGAACCCCAAAGATCTGATTTTTACATCGATGAAACAATACCATATTCTGGATTTACTGATTATCTTAGATCTACCGGTTATATTGGACATCCCGGTGATATTGAATCTTTCGATTATTTTTAATTTATCAATTTCGTTAGATTTACCGATTATCCTGGATTTACCGATAATCCTGACACATCTACAGCACGTAAAGTACTCAATACAAGTTGGGGTTCTCTTTATGGAGAATATGTGAAACCAACAGATCCCGAAGAAACGTTCATATGGACTTTTTATTATTTTGACGATGAAAAAAAAACCTTCACTTGATCCCCTACTCAAGAAATTTCCTAAATTTGTCTGAGATATTGAAACTCTCCGTGCTTATTTTGATAAAATTACAAACGAATACAAGAAACAGTTAGAACAATTACGAAAATATGTTCAAGAATATCTTCTTGATATGACAACTTCACGCGATAAAATCATCAAGCAGTATGCGATATTAAAAATTCTTATATTCGAGATGGAATCTCTCAATAAGAAATTTGTTAATGTTGTAAAAAATGAAATTATGGGTAATAAGGAGCATGAAGATATCAGACAAAAATTTATGACCACGTATTCGTTAACAGAGGAAACATTACCCAATTATAAATTTCCTGGATATACTGTACCCGAGTTGAAAAAATCACTCATTGATCTCATCGATGAGTATTTCCAACAGATGAATACCGCTTGGACAAAACTATACGAGGAAAGTAACCCTGTCATTGAATATTACAATAAAGTAATTGCACTGCGACAAAAAATACAAGATGATATTATCCGATACAATAATGCTCCCGACGGAACAGGTAGACATGTATTGCCAGGTAACGTCGACATAACATCAATCATCGCGATACATCTTATTTGTGATGTTGTGTTGGGTAGTTAAAGCGCTGACACATCATCGTCAGCACGGGTTGATCAAGGTTACATCCTATATACATTTTCCCCGCAGGTTTCCCAGGGAAGTTTAATCATACAAACACCGGTTAATCCAACATATTTGGCAACCAGTAACCCCTGGATAACAAGAATGAATTTCAAACTCGTCGATCAAGATTTTAACTTTATAGATTTATCAAATGAACAACTACAAATTACCCTAGATGTGAAATCATAATTGAAATCATGTATTTGTTATAATGTATCAATATGCAAGAGTATTCGTTTACGACAAAGATAAACTTGAAGATGCTATTAGAAAATCTTTCATGGAAACAATCGTTGGTAACTTTGAACTCGTCGTAGATTACCTCGGCAATGAAAAATTTCTACTGACGGATCATCAACGGGAACAACTTCAACGTGATACTATAACGATAATTAATTGTAGTCGTGATCAGATAGTGAATTATGCTCACTCTTGTATCTTTCTGGAACGCGTCAAGGAAATATTATCTTGGAATCCTCTGGACTCCTCCGAAAATGAAAACTAAAATTGAAAAAAATAATAATTAAAATCGGATAATTAATTAGTTTATTTTTTGACATTTTATCTTTGAAAAAAAAATTTATTGTGAAAAAACAGCAAATTTTGCATGTGATTGTAATTTTTGACTAACATTTTCGAGTATAATTTTTTTTTATTCTTACAATATTTGATTGTAATTTTTAACTGTGATTTTCGAGTATAATGTTTTTTTGACATGAAAATTTGCGATTGTTATATGAGAGCACCAACTTATCTCACCAGGGAAGACGAAACATATAATGGCGTTGAGAGGTGTCAGACGCTCAATTGAAGTATCCCGAGAATTGAAGATAGGGTTATCACTGTTATACAATATATGGTCAAAATAACCCATATTGGCTACAGCGAAAGGTTCCCCCGAAGAATATCGCGTCGCAAAACAACAACAACGTATAAAACAACGAGAATTTAACGAAGAAATTTCAGAGCTAAAAAATAAAATTACCGTGTTGCAGGGAAATCGTGATCAACTCAGGATTACTTTGGATGCGAAGACAACCAAATACAACGATGAAATAACATCGATGAAGGCGTATAAAAACGAGTGTGAAAAAGAAATTAAAAGAATTAAATCGATTAATGAGGAGTTTATAGCAGCTATCGACCAGTTAACTAAAGAAAATGCTATATTAACTCCAATTATAAAAAATTAATGGAGAAAAAAAACGAAAATACTAAGTAATATTAAACAGGAAAAAATTGATTTTGAAAATAATATCGAGCTGGCAAAAATAAAAATTTTACCGAAGGATATTACACCGACACCGCCACCGTTATTTGGAAATTCTTCGTTGGAAAAATCTTCGATTTTCAACATACAAAAATCAACTCCGAGATCTTTTATAAAAAAAAATCTTAAGATGCAAATCTACGATTTTACATCTAAATTTTAATCCAACAACATCTTTTCGAATTCGTCGATGAGAACTTTTCTTCGACCTTCTTCAGCAAATACGAATTTGATGTCATTATCAATCTTTTTGATTAGTTTGGAAGCAGGTACTAACAATTTTAGTTATCATGATTTCGATAAATGATCGTATCTATTGCTACTGTCATCAATTTAATGATTCTATATTCGTTTGTATGTGATGGAATTCCCTTGTCTGCATTGATTTAACACCTGTATATTCCTCAGTGATAAATTCACTAATAAATGTTTTGTTGTCACCGACCAGATCTTTTATTCGGTCAAGTTCAATTATCAACGTAGCAATATTTTCGTCGTTCATATATCTATAATAAATCTTTTGTTTAATTGATTATATGTCTCAAGCAATTTGTTGTTTTTATAAAATTAGTTGAATTTCTGCGATAACAATCATGGATTAAGCATCGTAAAGAAATGAGACCCAACAACGAAATCTTTTTTGAATACGCTGCTAGTTGTATATCATCAGCAACTTGTTGTATAGATCGGCGATGAATATCATAGTACTTACCAGCAGAATACGTTGATGGAAAAGAACTCGTTGTATTATCCATAATTGCTATAACAGGTTTGCGTGGTTGTGATTTATCCTTGGTGCTGAATTTAGATTATTTTCTCTTTGGGTCACTGCTCGCAAATTTTCAATACGATTATAACTTTATTTCTGTTGATGTGATCAACTACTAATCCTTCACCGATTGGACCATCAAAACACTCTTTAATAAATCGATGAGCTAGATAATGTTTATTTTGTCCACCTTTACAGACAGTAATTATATCCTCTATTATTCATCTGACCAAGTTTTTTCTTTAGTAGACAATGTCAAATGATTCCGCATCTAGATACCTCGTAATCAGTATAAACTGGATGAGAAATGAATTCAATCTGATCCATATATTTCCTAAGTAAATTAACTATTTAATTGTTTTTTCTGATACTCTACGGTAAGATAACATATTTCATCGATGGTGATATTATATTTTCGTGCATAATATCTAGCTAGTTCTCTGAATCTTTTCCCACCACAATCAAGACATAAGCTAGTTTTTTTCTCGTAATCCAAATCCGTATTTGATACATTTCACGAGTCCACGAGAACCGTTCTTGATTTGTTGATTCTGAAATGCACAATACTCTTCAACACATCATCACTCGCATACCCCATTATTAGCTTTCCATACCCATTTCATTTGTTTTACGCCATTGCTATATTATTCATATAACAATTTAAAATTTAATTGACGATATAATTTTCTTGATATATATATGTATAGTATTCATGACATCGATTACATCGAAACATAACCCCCACGAAAGAGAAAATTTGACCTCGACGGGAAAAAAAAACCAAGACGTTGGAAATCAAAAATCATAAATAGTATAAAAGCAGCAAAATATGAATTTCTCACAGATGGTGCCGATCATGTTTTTTCAATATATCGAACATCATCTTACGATAAAACTATGACAAAAAAAAACGCTCCAAGAAAATACTATCAATGAAAAATTTCAAAGATGCCAAATACTTCATGTTGGTCAAGTACACAAAACGTCATAGAAAAAATCAACGAGAACAATCATGGGAAATATTTGATCATCGTGAACGCGTATTAGATTCGATGAAAAAAATTGTAATTTTGACCGATAAAAACAAACCGGGTACATTGATTGGAATCGATAACAATTATTACAATCAATCATATCCATTTAACTTGGTAAGACATGGAATCTTTTCAATAAAAACCCCAGATATAAAAAAAAACTTTCCCGGATGAAGGTTTCAATGGTGTTGAATTGTGTTGAAGAACGAGTTATAGAACATTTTATGAATATACAACGAGGAAATGGTTTAACAGAATTGAGAAAATCTAACATATCTGAGTGGGGTGAATCTGTTAAACAAATAGGAGCATCAATAAACGATATTGCTGAGTTGGAGAAGAAATTAGGATTCCCAATTATGGTAAAAACTATAACCGGAGAGGTTTTATACGCAGAAAAATATAAAAAGAATGGAGCACCAATCTAAATCATCGATCATAATTCTCATGCATGGAATAATTCCGTGCGAGTATTTACAGTATCACGAACAGTAAAATATTATCACGGAGATATATTTGATTGCATCTACGAAATTAATAAAACAGATCCTGTTTCAGTATGGTTGTTTAAAAGTGAACAAGGAGGAAAATACGATCAATTTGTTAAGACAAATGGAGACCTATATCGAACAGAAACCCTTCAAACGAAGATGAATAATCTCGCGTTGAAGTATACAACACACACCGATGAAATTACCCGAAATTGTTTACGGTGCCATCGGTTGCAGCTCATTTTGCCAGAGAAAACAATTCATGGAAACTAATTCGAGTTAACCTTATCGAAGATGTTAAGGCTAGCTGTGTAGAACAAGATCATTGTTGGCTATGGAATACAAAATATAACATCGATGATATGATGTATGTTGATATCCTGCAAGTTTTCTCGGATATGGAGAATGCCGTGAATATTTTACACGATTTGGTCATCCCACACACGAGATAACAAGAGTAGCGATTAATGGAACATTGCTTGATTTTGATTTAACTGGCTTTGCCAGGATGACATCCTTTAAATTCGTAGATGGTCTTCATCCAATATTTTATCTCTGGATAGGAAAACATCTTTGGGTGAAAAAAATGGGCTTCGATAGCATTATTAAGGTTCCTATTAGATAAAAAAAATGTTGACCTCGTTGACTGTTTCCACCGCGATAATCTCATATCGGAAACAAGCCGATGTATGGTTACCAACACCAGCAAAATTCGATGACTGGGGAAATTGTATTTTTACGTAAACTCATAGAAGAACAAGCAAAAGATTTAGGAAGAATAATAATTGGAAAATTTACTCAAGGTGGAGCAGACATTCATAAACGGAAATGTACCAGATTGGTGCTCGACGACGTAGAATTGGATTTTATTATCGCGGATGCAACAGCAAGAGAGACATTTATCTAAATGAAGAAGAGCTTATTTATCAAATAATGAGAAATTCGGAACCATCGTTGAATACTACGAAGAAGATTCACCGCAGTATACTCATTTAAGATAATCGATGTTATGTTATGTTTTGATAAATTTACTATCTAACGTAAACAGATTCGCTGATATCGCGGTTAGAGTCGCCACGGACTCATTCTATTTCGATGTAAAATACTACGAAGATGTTAAAAAATATATTACATGTGACATATATATATATATTTCATGGAGAGTAAAAGATGAAATGTTACATGATTACAAAGAATCTCCGTGTAAGATAATTACCGTGGTGATATCAACGAGGATATATCATCGTATCCTTCTGTGTATGATCTAATAACACGACATCAAACTGTTTACTTGAATGGTCCAGGAGGAAAGACAACACGAGTAATCGATTTATTTGGGAAAACCACTGACATGATTGTGCTGACTCCAACTCATCGCCTTTCTCGTGAAATGACATCGCGGAGGGTTAACGCGTGCACATGTCATAGTTTCTTTCGATGGAGTGGAACCGAGTAGTATCCCGATCGCATGGGAACAAAACATATTCCTGATATAGTTATATGGGATGAAATCGATACGGTATCGTTGACGTTGTTAAAAACATTTCTTGGTTGGTTGCTTAAAGAAAAATACCGCGGTGATAATGTGTGGCGATCACGGTCAACCACCACCATTTTCTGGATTATCTCCTCGTTGTTGACTACTACGAAGAAATCAACACAGATCATCGATCACTTGATGTAGAGTTAACAGAGTTAAAATCCGCGATAAGATTACAATCAAATAGAGTACAATGCGAAATAGCACGTAAAACAATTCCTACGACCTCAATTGATGATTTCTGGGATACATGGAAACCATCAGATCTGGTCGTCGCCAGCAGAAAAAAAATAAGATATCTACTTCAGATGAAGTTATTTTATCTCCACGAAGTAAACTTCCCGATGGAACCAGTACCGCTATGTTATAGTCCCAAATATACACGACGACAAAACATTTTCGTTGACATCCCCGGAAAAATCAGAGAGACAACAACTGGTATTAAATGATATTGTGTTGGTTCATATCGCCGTGGTCAGAAATGCAATAAACGCAGATAATTCTCCATGGGTGCTAGGATATGCGATGACAATACACTCGTCACAGGGATTGACAATCACTGATACTATTTTTTGGATCGTTGATGATTTTATCAAGTCAAATTTAGTTTATCTTGCTGTGTCACAAGTACGAAGAATAAATCAACTTCGTCGAGTTTATGTTGATTTCAACGATGAAAAATATATAATTTATGTGACCGATGATACCGCGATAAGAAAAAAATTCGCCAGGTATAAACAACAAGAGAAAAATAATAACAGAGAATATGATCTTGATGTCACATTTATTTTAACGTTAAAACAACAACAAAATAATCAATGTGCAAGTTGTAATTGTATCATGACTTGGTCAGGAAAATCTCCCCAACAATTTACCGCAGATAGTAAAGATAATAGTTGAGGTCATACCCGAGATAATGTAGCATTGGCATGTCTGGAATGTAATCGAAATCATTCCATTAATTAAGATTAGTTGATGGTAATTGAGTATCATCTGGGATAACCTGTAATTGTTCACGGGAAAAACTTCGTTGTGGCTCTGTTGGATCCAATTTATATAATGTTGGTCTGTTTCTAGATGTTATTGTGGTAAATATTTTACGTGCGGTGATACTCCATATCGGATCAGTTGATCTTCTTCTATCGCCTTCAAGTTCGCCGGGTTCATATAAATATCTCACTGTGATATTACTAGGTAAGATCTGCGATGGAAAATCCTTTAGTGGGATTGTTATATATTGTTTTTGCTATCGCGGTAGTCGGTTTCATATTTATCGTCCTGGTAACATCGTTGTTGAGCGCTGAAACTACTTCTGGTAATCGTATGACCCATTCACGAGATCGTTTATCATCGATGAATTCTTTCACGTATTGATAATGAAACAATTTAGCAGCGAGTGTTCTGTTAAAATGCTCAACAATTGCCTGATCACGATGGATCGCGGTGTGTCCACGTCATATCATAGTATTATGTTGCTTCATCGTTGATGATACCTCACCTTGAAATTCTGTACCGGGATCAACCTGAAGGAGAGGACCTCGACGATCAATTCTTTTAAACGCGGAGGCAACTTCAGAAGAGGTTTTTGTTGATAACGGTTTAGCTTCTTTGCATCTACTTGCGACATCAACTACCCTCAACGCGTACTTGTAAGTACGTTTCTTGACATTGTCATGCTGCAGAAATAATATATCGGCCTGATGAACCTCATTTGGGATATTAACATCGAACGACGCATATTGAATTTCTGCTGGACGTGGTAGATAAATTTGCCATATTGTTTGTCAGGATAACCAATCCGCCGCTATTGCATTTGTAACCTTAGCCGCGCTGGCGAGTTTATTGATCGCCAAGTTACCTTTATAGTATCCAGTCGGAGAATAATACATCGATTCCATATAATTAATGACCAGCCCCTAATATCAATTTACCTTTCATCGCAGTTTTTATTATCCAGGATGTTAATTTTTCTTTGAAGGATTTATCCGGAATTGAATTTAACGCATGAATCAATCTTATATCTGCGAGATGACGTTGTTGGGGATCATTACTTCAATATGCGATATCATGAACACGGCAGGCTTCATCGATAGCATTTATCGGATACACGCCACGACGAGGTTGATCTTGATCATCAAGTCTGATGTCTAATCATGTTCCCTGACCACAATAACTATATCCTGGATGATGTTTTTCTCCTGGATACTTTGCCCATGGTGCTCCTGGAAGATTTGCTAACTTAGCTGCGATATCACCTCCGATTTTTTATTAACAAATCTTAATTTTTTATACCGCATTGTACACACTTGCCAGTGATTGCTTCTCTGTTATTCTTCGTCGTAACAGGTATTGGATCAATCGTTTGTGTACGAGTTTTACATTTCACACAATATAAATCCATAATATATTTATGTTATATGGATATGAATGTAATTGATTATTCATCAACACGAGAACCACAACCTGTAAAACATCATTACATACTACCCAATTCTATCAGAATGATTATAATTGGTCCATCAGGGAAAGGTAAAACACAACTGCTAATTGATATGATAATGAGATGGATGAAATGGGATAAACTATATTTGGTAGCACCGAGTATATACGATCAATGATGCTATGAGGTGCTAAGAAATTACAATAATAGAGCGATGGCAATAACCGGGGAAAACATCATCGAGTTTATTACCGATATCGATGAAGCACCTAGCATTGATGATATTGACTCGAATATTAACAACCTAGTTGTGTATGACAATGTAATGCTAGATAAACAAAAAAATCCAGCCAGGATATTTACCCGAGGAAGACATAAAAACACTGACATGATATATATCACTCAACGATACATTCAAGTACCTAAAGTAATCAGAGACAATTGTAATATTTTAGTGGTGTTCAACGGGTTGATACTCATACACTAAGAAATATTCATCAAACATGGTGAAACGGTGATATGGATTGTCAGATTTAGAAATTTCTTTAATTGTGCTCAGGCAAACCCACATGGATTTGTAACAATAAATTTGTATGATAATAGAACAAGATACCGAATAGGATTAGATAAAATATTCGGTTAATTCATCGCGGCCAATCATTCTCTAGTTAATCTAGTTATTTGTGCTTCTCCGATATTTGCCATGATATCTTTGATTGTTTTATATAAAACTATATGGTTAATTAATCGTGAAAACCTAAGTTTTTATCACAATTAATGAAATTACAAGAAACCGTTATTGGGTAAAAATAACGGTTGCACAAATTTTGTAGGGTTCAGCTCTTCTGCTGCTGATTTTTTTTGTTGTTGTTTTTAGCATTACTTATCGTGGGGGTTTTGTTGGTATCTTTGCCCCTAATTGCTCTAATTTTATCCCACACCTATTTTGAGTTGGTTCTTATATTTATACTGGTGCAGTATTTTTGCCAATTGTTTTTCCTTTGGACTGCTTGATCAAATTTTTTAGTTGTATGTCTTTTTTCATATATCTAATAAGTCTGTTGTGTTACCTGATCTTTTGAATTTATTAAGTGATTTTTGTTTGTCTTTCAGAGTTTGTTTTATTTGACAGGTCCACCATAGTACTTCTGGTTTATTTGGTATGCTATTTGTTTTTGGTATGCTAGTGGTGGCTGCCTGTGTTATGATCTTAATTAGTTTTTCATAGTATATATCAATGTCTTCATTTTCAATTGTATTTGGGTTGATATTTATTAGTCGAGTTTTAAGTTTTGCCCAATCTGCTTTATTATAGTTCCATCTGGTGATTTTGATGTTAGAGTCGAACTGCACTTCCATTTGTAGGGTGGTAATTATTGGAAAGTGGTCACTCCCCATGGGGTCTGTTTGATCCACTCTCCAGTCTGCCACCTGTGTCAAGTTAGGTGTGCATAAGGTAAGGTCGATGGCGGTCATGGTGCCGTCAACTGGATTGAGTCGGGTTTTGGCACCATCATTAAGTATGGTGAGGTTGGTTTCCTGATCCATTCCGTTAACCACCCACATCTTCTGTCCGTCACCTCTCCCCGCTCCCCCCCCCCCCGAATGCACGTCATGAGCATTGAAATATCCGCAAATGATCGTTTGTTCAATCCTTTTTAATTATTTCCCTAAGTGCTGTGATTGTGGGTTTTTTTATTATCTCCCCATGAGTTCTAAATATTGAATATTTGCAATTCGCTTTTCCCAGTATGTATTAATAGGGATTGTATTTCAATTGTTGTATTGCTATTTGCTATTGGTGTTATGGGGATTACTATTGCAATCCACCACCCCGGCCTTCTCTGTTATGCTTGAAATAGCCTGGGGAGTAGCCTTGAATTAGTGGCAATGATTTGGAGTTTACAGAAAGTTTCGTTTCTAGAATGCATATGATGTCAGGTTTGTGCTGAGAATTAGTTTTAGCTTTAATTCATTGATGTTTCCTGACAATCCTCGTGCATTCTATTGCCATATTGTAACGTTAACCCTATCCCTAAGCCCTGATTGGTTGTTAAGTTTAGTAACACGCGTTCTGGTTGGATGTTGAATTTGTTTTTCAATCAGATTTTTGCTACAAGCTTAGCCGATTTTTCACACCTTTTGTACAAGGCTAGCCCTGATTGGTTCGTTTAATTTAGTAACATGCTTTCTGATTGGATGTTGAAATTTGTTATTTCAATCCTTATTTACTTCAAGTTCGGCCGATTCTAACATACAACTTGATTCCTATTTGATATTTAAATAACTTAACAGATCCTAATTAGACAGGATGTCCCATTATACTACTTATAAACTCGTATTGTCGTATGGTGCCCCACTCCACTACTATTCTAATTCTCGTCCAAAATACTTCAAATGCTTTTAAATCTTGAAGAACATTAACAGAGTTGACAAATAGCATTAGTGAATATGTTACAAGAACTGAAACTGAAAATAAGAGAATGCGACTCCACGACGTCATCAAGAGCGAAAAACAGTATTTGCCAAATGCCCTTTGATAAGTTTTAACAAAATCTTCACATTCTCTTCGCTAATCAGTTCAGTTGACATATTATCTCAAAACACTTCCGGTATAATACGAATGTTGGTTCTTATGGTAAAGCACTTCTAATGCTTTTAACTCAAGAAGACTGATGGTAGCGAAGTGAATTTGTCAACATTTGACAAGAACTAATATTCCTAAAGAAGATCTGTATCCCGTTAACATCATCAAGATTATAATGATATAAATACTTATAGAAGAGCAATAGCATAATAACGACCACTTAAAGATCATAATGGTATACAAATTCTTACTTGGTTCACTCTTTTTCTTGTAACGTATATAAAATACGTTTATCATGCTCTCTACTATTCAGACATCAAATCAAAACATTTCAGGTATGTGTCATAATTTAGGTCTAATTCCAGAATTTCCCTAATGTTCGTAAATCTTGAAGAGCATTAATAGACTTTGTGAAGCGCATTAGCAAACACATTACAAAAAGTAGATTGCTAAGGAAGATAAGTATATCGTTTACGTCTTCAAGAGCGAACGGTAATGTAAGAATTATAGATGAGTAACAGTGTTTGCCAAATTCCGTTCCATTACTCTTAAAAAAGGTCTTCTAATTCTCGTCGCTGATCAGGTCAATTAATATACTACCTCAACACTCTTCATGTATAATAGGAAGGTTGGTTTTTATTTAAAACTCTTCAAGTACTTTTCTAATGCTCTTAACTCAAAAAGACCGATGGAAATGATAGCGAAGAGTATTAGTCAATGTTGTACAAGAATATTCCTACAGACGATCTGTATCCCATTAACATCTTCAATTTGGGAGTGGGGTGCATCAGCTTTGTATTTTTTGAATGTCCACTAACTTGTCAGGTCAAGTGAATATATCCTTATGTGTTGCTTCATTATACATATCCAAAACTATGGTAATTGTATTTTTTTTTTCTTTCTTTTTTTTTATACGAGGCAGGTGTATTCAGCTTGGCACAATTTTTAAATTGTTTATCTAAAAGGGATGTCTTATTCCTGTTCTACGCTGACCAGCTTTGAAACAACATTTATTTTTTCACTTCCGTTTACGTCACAGTAACTCTGCCAGTTTTCATATGGATCATATAGTTCCAAGGTCTACACACAGTGTAGCTCTTGATAATTGCATGTGGGATGAACTGGGTTTTTTAAAAGCAATGGTTAATAAATCCTGGAAGTAGATCACTGTGATCCAGTTATAGTGCATGACACATCCATCCTATATTGCATTATAAGGACAAGAAGATGAAAAGGTAATAAAGTTCATTCAACAAAATATCATGATAAGGACAAGAATATGAAAAGGTAATAAAGTTCATTCAACAAAATATCATGAATGACATCCATGTCTGTAGCTCAGTGAACTATTACATCAGCATATTTAAATGTATGTAAAATTACTTAAGTCGTTTTGGACACAACAGTTAAACCTACTTAGATAAGTGACCTCAGTTATCTCAAGAACCCATGTATGTCAAGCATTTTGGTCCAGTCAAATCCTTCATTGTTATGCTAATTGTTTCCCACTTATCTCAACCCATGTTAAGTCAATAATCCTTTTATGCTGGGCTTGAGTTTCAGTCCCAAAGAAATATGTAGACCCATTTAATTCACATAAGTCTAAATTTTTATATCCATCTCAAAGAAATTTTACAACAAATGATCTAGCATTTCCTCTATTCCATCAAGGATGGGGAAAAAAAGTCGGTACAAGACCAAATGTTATCAGTACAAATGCTAATCATCCAGTCTTATTAATGCTTGGATTATCTCTTGGAGAAAATTAAATTGTAAGAAATACTTTAGAGTAAGGAAACTGAATGAATGCATTTCTGACCTTTACAGGAGCTGCATTTATTGCAGACTGTGTCGCATGTCTAAATCACGACAACATAGCTCATTCCACACTGCATCACATATTTTATATTTTCTGTAGCTCGGTAAATTATCAGGTCAGCATCATTAACTGTGGCTAAAAATACATAATTTGTTTTACACTATATATTTCAAATTAATCAGTTACATTTAGCTTGTTTAATGACTCTAACTTTAAAATTAAGAGAATTAGAGAGGATAAAATTACTGTGCTTTGTGGAACAAACTGTAGTGTAATCCCATTCCAATACCGTCATGGCCAGTCAACAACTTAAGTCATACACAGTTAACAACTTTGGTTCTGAGTTCACTTATAAAGTTAATAGTCAAAGTGTTTCCATGTTTGGGATGAGTGTAAGCCTTCAATTTCAGCATGGTTGGATCACATGACTTACAATCATCGATAAACAGAAACCAGCAAAATTCCAATCCAAGCTGATACCACCCCCACCCCCATCATGTAAAAGAACCTCTGATGATCAACACAAGCTATCAAGTCCAGACACATTCTTTCAAAATAAAGTTTCAATACATCTTAAAGGTTAAGAAAGCTACTTTCAGTACATGTCACATGTTTATCTAAAGCTACAAATACAGTGCAGACAGTGCGAGATTAAATGGAGAATAAATGTATATGTAAGTATGACATGATATGTGGGGATTTACAAATTTGGATCCCATAAAAACTGAGAATCTTAATTAATGATGGTAATTAAAAATAACTCCACAAAGTGTTACGGTTTAACATTTTTACTCAAAATGATAAAGTCTATAAAAACATGCCATCATTACAAGTATAGTATATACTGCTGCAGTGCAAAAACATGGAATTTATAGAAATTAACAAACATAAATGTAATTAAACATGTTTGTTCTCATTACTGAATGATATTCAAAAATTAATCAACTCCTACATTACAGTACAACATTTCACACACTGTCACATATGACACTTTTGACTTAATGAAATATGCATTTGTTATACATCACACTGTTTTGCCTATATGTATTATCACATATCATGCTGTTGACTTGATAACCTATGCATATTATTACATATGACACTGCTGACTTAATAAAATATGCATATTATCACATATCACACTATTGACTTGATAGCCTATATGTTATCACATATACTGTTGACTTGATAACCTATGTATATTATCACATGACACTTTTGACTTAATAAAATATGCATTTGTTACATATCACGTTGCTGACTTAATTGCCTATATGTTGTCATATATCACACTGTTGACTTGATAGCCTATATGTATTATCACATATCATGCTGTTGACTTGATAACCTATGTATATTATCACATATGACACTGCTGACTTCATAAAATATACATTTGTTACAGATCACGCTGTTGACTTTATTGCCTATATGTATTATCGTATATCACACTGTTGACTTGATAGCCTAAATGTATTATAACATATCACACTGTTGACTTGATAGCCTATATGTATTATAACATATCATGCTGTTGACTTGATAACCTATATACCTACAGTTTTTGAGGATTAGTCTCAAAAGTAAGAATATTCTCTTTATGTGGTTGATAAAAAATAGTCAGAAATTCAGCTTATCAGTAAACACATTTATTACATGATCTATTACTTATCTAATGAGTAAATAAAATGTTTTTCTTATACAGACCAAAGATTGAATGTATGGATAGTACATGGTTAAACACAAACAGAACACTCCGTAGTATATGGTTATGAACATCTGCATCACTGAACACTATATTGTACTGAACACTATATTGTTCTGAACACTATATTGTACTGAACACTATATTGTACTGAACACTATATTGTACTGAACACTATATTGTTCTGAACACTATATTGTACTGAACACTATATTGTACTGAACACTATATTGTACTGAACTCTATATTGTTCTGGACACTATATTGTACTGAACACTATATTGTACTGAACTCTATATTGTTCTGGACACTATATTGTACTGAACACTATATTGTTCTGGACACTATATTGTACTGAACACTATATTGTTCTGGACACTATATTGTACTGAACACTATATTGTTCTGGACACTATATTGTACTGAACACTATATTGTTCTGAACACTATATTGTACTGAACACTTTACTGTACTGAACACTTAATAAATGTTGCAATGAATGATATATGCATGATAAAGAGTTAATCTCAGAAATAAAATTCTGATTCTAATTACATGATAATGTCCCATTTTGCAAACAAAAGTGACAAGAATTTAACATCACGGATGATGGGGTACTAGGCAACATGGCAAAGCTTTCCACAATGACAATACTGATGTTGAAACTTACATATCAATTCCTGTGGAACATGGTAACACAGCCATATTTTCCATTATGGCTATACAAATATTGAGATTGTAACATGATGGTTCTTGTGATATTAAGTAACATGGCAGTGCTTTCCACAATGACAATACAGATGTTGAAACTTACATATCAATTCCTATGGAACATGGTAACACAGCAATGTTTTCCATTATGGGGATTACAAATGTTGAGATTGTAATAGCATGGTTCTTGTGATATTAAGTAACATGGCAGTGCTTCCAAGATGGCTATACAAATGTTGAGATTGTAACAGCATGGTTCTTGTGATATTAAGTAACATGGCAGTACTTTTATGATGGCTATGCAAATGTTGAGATGTAACAGCATGGTTCTTCTGATATTAAGTAACATGATGGCTATGCAAATGTTGAGATGTAACAGCATGGTTCTTGTGATATTAAGTAACATGGCAGTACTTTTATGATGGCTATGCAAATGTTTTATAATACCTACATGAAGCATTTTATGATTTGATGTGGTAAACTACTAGTATCAAAAGAAAATTTGGAAGATAAGTAATACTTATTAGATAAAGAATACTTATTAGATAAAGAATACTTTTTTATTAGATAAAGAATACTTATTAGATAAAGAATACTTATTAGATAAAGAATACTTATTAGATAAAGAAAACTTATTAGATAAAGAATACTTATTTATTAGATAAAGAATACTTATTAGATAAAGAATACTTATTAGATAAAGAATACTTTTTTATTAGATAAAGAATACTTTTTTATTAGATAAAGAATACTTATTAGATAAAGAATACTTATTAGATAAAGAATGCTTATTTATTAGATAAAGAATACTTATTAGATAAAGAAAACTTATTAGATAAAGAATACTTATTTATTAGATAAAGAATACTTATTAGATAAAGAATACTTATCAGATAAAGAATACTTATTAGATAAAGAATACTTATTAGATAAAGAATACTTATTAGATAAAGAATACTTATTTATTAGATAAAGAATACTTATTAGATAAAGAATACTTATTACAAAAAGAATACTTATTTATTAGACAAAGAATACTTATTAGATAAAGAATACTTATCAGATAAAGAATACATATTACATAAAGAATACTTATTAGATAAAGAATACTTATCAAATAAAGAATATTTATTACATAAAGAATACTTATCAGATAAAGAATTCTTATTTATTAGATAAAGAATACTTATTAGATAAAGAATTCTTATTTATTAGATAACGAATACTTATTAGATAAAGAATACTTATTAGATAAAGAATACTTATCGGATAATGAATACTTATCAGATAAAGAATACTTATTAGATAAAGAATTCTTATTTATTAGATAAAGAATACTTATTAGATAAAGAATAATTATTAGATAAAGAATACTTATTTATTAGATAAAGAATACTTATCAGACAAAGAATACTTATCAGATAAAGAATTCTTTTTTATTAGATAAAGAATACTTATTAGATAAAGAATACTTATTAGATAAAGAATACTTATCGGATAAAGAATACTTATCAGATAAAGAATACTTATTAGATTAAGAATACTTATCAGATAAAGAATACTTATTAGATAAAGAATTCTTATTTATTAGATAAAGAATACTTATTAGATAAAGAATACTTATTAGATAAAGAATACTTATCGGATAAAGAATACTTATCAGATAAAGAATACTTATTAGATTAAGAATACTTATCAGATAAAGAATACTTATTAGATAAAGAATTCTTATTTATTAGATAAAGAATACTTATAGATAAAGAATACTTATTAGATAAAGAATACCTATCAGATAAAGAATACTTATTACATAAAGAATACTTATCAGATAAAGAATTCTTATTTATTAGATAAAGAATACTTATTAGATAAAGAACACTTATTAGATAAAGAATACTTATCAGATAAAGAATACTTATTACATAAAGAATACTTATCAGATAAAGAATTCTTATTTATTAGATAAAGAATACTTATTAAATAAAGAATTCTTATTTATTAGATAAAGAATACTTATTAGATAAAGAATACTTATCAGATAAAGAATACTTATTAGATAAAGAATACTTATTAGATAAAGAATACTTATTAGATAAAGAATACTTATTTATTAGATAAAGAATACTTATTAGATAAAGAATACTTATTACAAAAAGAATACTTATTTATTAGATAAAGAATACTTATTAGATAAAGAATACTTATCAGATAAAGAATACATATTACATAAAGAATACTTATCAGATAAAGAATACTTATCAGATAAAGAATACTTATTACATAAATAATACTTATCACATAAAGAATTCTTATTTATTAGATAAAGAATACTTATTAGATAAAGAATTCTTATTTATTAGATAAAGAATACTTATTAGATAAAGAATACTTATCAGATAAAGAATTCTTATTTATTAAATAAAGAATACTTATTAGATAAAGAATAATTATTAGATAAAGAATACTTATTTATTAGATAAAGAATACTTATCAGACAAAGAATACTTAGCAGATAAAGAATTCTTATTTATTAGATAAAGAATACTTATTAGATAAAGAATAATTATTAGATAAAGAATACTTATCAGATAAAGAATACTTATCAGATAAAGAATACTTATTAGATTAAGAATACTTATTAGATAAAGAATACTTATTAGTGATGAAAACTAATGGCTGAAAATAATTAATGTGCCAAATATCTATATGAAGTGGCTGTTAGAAATGTTCACATATTGGAAAATCACATTGGCATCTAGGGAGATGTGTTCTAGTGGTAACATGTCAATACAACAATACCTTCAAGAGAAGTGTTCTAGTGGTAACATGTCAATATGACAAAAACCATCAAGAGAAGTGTTCTAGTGAAAACATGTCAGTATGACAATACCTTCAAGAGAAGTGTTCTAGTGAAAACATGTCAGTATGACAATACCTTCAAGAGAAGTGTTCTAGTGAAAACATGTCAATATGAAAATACCTTCAAGAGAAGTGTTCTAGTGAAAACATGTCAATATGAAAATACCTTCAAGAGAAGTGTTCTTGTGAAAACATGTCAATACGACAATACCTTCAAGAGAAAAAGCAATAACATGATTTTCAAACTGATGGTTACTATTATGACCATCTGACTATTTTCTGACCATCTGCTGACCATTTGGCCATTTTCATTTAGGACCAACTACATCCAATAATAAGTCTTTAATTTTCAAACTGGCCACACTGAACCTTTAACCATCATAATTTAGGACCAATAAAAATCATAAGCCTTTTAGTGACATGATTTATCCAGATGTAGTGATAACAAGATTTTCAAGATGGCAGTCTTCATAAGCATGATGGTGGTCTAACTGACATTGCAATTAAGCTTTTCTTTCCCGGAAACCTGTTGATGATTTTAGTATCTGTTCAGGGAAAGTAGCAAGTTTTCAATATGACAAATAGAGATCATTTTCATTTGTGGCCAACAAGATAGCATAAGAAGCCTTCTAATGAAAGACCCCATTAACTACATCTGCCTATTTCTAAGAAATAACAATATGAAGATTTTGAAGAGGTCGGATTAGCTTAGTACCAACTGAATAACATAAAATGTCTTCAAGTGAAAACTCCATGATCAACATGACCATCTGTGTTTCTGTGGGGATCCATACTGGATGTCACCAATTTTCATTTCAAATTAATCAGACTTCGTGCAGATAATTTCAAAAGCCTCCAAGTAGTTTAGAATTAGCAATAACAAACTTGTACTAAGATATATATATGACTGACTGAAAGACAATTGATTATGGACAACAGACCATCACATAGTCTGCTGCCAAACATTGCAATGGAAAACTTTGATGTGGACTATTTATGGACCTTTACGTAAAGTTTCTTGTCATACAAAAAGTATCTTGAATTTCTTTTCTTTCAGCACCACCATCCCCTGTAAAGAAGTTTTACTCCAACAGGTTATCAGAAAAATCCATAGAATTTTACTTTGTACCTGGATTCAATGGAGGATATCAGCAAACATTCACAATCCAATTTAAACAATCTGGGAGTTTGGATGCATCATGGAAATACACAAGCATAAATGGCTTATCAGAGATGAATGAGACATACAGACTTCCAAATGGGACATTTCTTGTGCCAGTTGAAAAGCTACAACCAGGCAGCTATGTCTTCATAATGTTTTCTGTCAATGAGAAAAATATACGAACCTATTCACAGGAAGTTCCAGTTTACATTGAAGCAGGTAAGTTCTTGAAGGACATATTGTTTACTATTGTCTGAATTATTGAATTAAAGCAGCTGATAATTTTCAGGTGAACAGCTTCAGATTTATTTCATGTTCACTGATGACAAAATGCAAATAAATTGCATTGCTTGGGTCTTTTAGTTATAATTAACACACACACACACACACACACACACACACACATACACACATACATTATGTTTGCCCTATTCCACTAGCATGTGACTCCCTGCCAATTCACAACATCATTCCTAAGTTTTTATTTTTCAAAAGCCTGGAGCACATCTGACTCCTGCCACCACCACAATTTTAGACATTTCTCAAATAACTCTAGACCACCATGTTCACACTTTTCATAACACTTGACCATGGTTATCAAATATCAAAATATAAGTGAGTAAAGCATCAATTATTTTTCTTTACAATTTAAAGATGTTACAATGTACTTAAATCTCAGCAGAATCAACTTTCTGATCCAAACAAGATTTGTCAGTTACAAGTATATTAAGCACAACCTATCTATGTTTAGGTAAGTGCTTAGTAATAAATTAATACCTTCTATGGAATAAGGGGTCAATTCTGACTGCCACAAGTTCTGAAACTAAATTTGATGCCAAATTGACACAATGGAGAGGAACATTTACAAAGATATACTCCATAAATAAAATAACACTTTCACTTGAACACAACTTTAAAGGCAGACTATGTCAGTACCCTTCAAGACATATTACAAAATCATAATAAGCACGTACTGACTGTGAAATGTAGATATTTTGAGCACTGCCGATAAGTATGTTTACTGTAATAATACAGTCCAGTGATTTCTTTGTCATTTGAAGTTTTCAGCAATATTTGCAAAGTAGAGAAAATAGGTATGAAGTTATTTAAAATGAAAAGGAGGCAGTAACTTCATACTGCTGATAACATCAAACTCTGAACTTTTGTTTATGAAAAGGGGTGGGGTGGGCATTAAATCTATCAATTCTGATTATTTCATCAGTATTGCATAACCCCTTTCTTCTCTATCCACTTGCATTTGTATTCCATCTTCTTTTTTCTTTCTGCTTCTCTCTATTTGTATTTTTCTTTCCTGTCTCTCTGCAATGTATTACTCTCTTATATCTGCCCTGGCATTTGCACTTTCCTTTCTTTAATTCTTTTTTGTATTTTTTTTTCCATATATCCTATCTGTATGGTTTCTTAACTCTGATTCCATTAATATTATTTTAAAGCCAGGGTCTATCTTCCTAATTAAACCCAAATCCAAAAATTGCCTGTTCCTCCAAATATTTTACCAGAATCTATTTTATTTCTTGTATAATCAAATATGCTTTTACTCCTGAAATATCAAAATGTCTGGCAAGCTCAAGTAATTCATTATTTTATGACTCTAAAACTTCCAGTTTACTACATTAAATGACTGTGTGAATGCTTGATGATTTCACTCAATATTTCTGACATTTTTTAAATTCTTTACCAAGGGCATTGAAAATGGAAATTCTAAAACATTTATATTTCCAAAATAATTTTAATATCTCTGAAATATTTGAAGAAATTTAGATCCTGCATGAGCCCATTTTTTCTGCAATGCCTCCTACTGGCAAGCTTTCTCACATAACTACATTAGCCGAATCTTAGACTCGCACCCACGCAGACAGAGGTGAGATGGCAATGATCTGTAATGGACAGCGCTTTAGACCACTCTGCCACTCGGGGCCCCTGTGAAATGTGGTCTCTCACTAGTGAACAGCCTGATGTTAATGACACCCCATGTAAGCAACAATGTAAATCCTTGTATATCTTGGGACATGCTTAAAGTAAATAGTAATATTATTCCATATTTCAGGTGAATACATTGATATTGCTGATGATGCCACTGCTGCAGAATTTAAATCAATACCATCATCAATAATGATCTTGAAAACCACACTCATCTACTCATCCTGACTGGGTAAACATTTTACTATGTACTCGTCCCTGGAGTGAGTAGATTCTGATTTACACCTTAATAATAAATCGGAGTGCATTTTCAACTCTTAATCTTTATGTACTTACTTTTCTTCACACAAACAAAAACTGTGAATTTACATTAAAAATGTGTATTTTAAGTGTCTAAGCCAATTCACACCCACATTCACACAATGCTGTTGTAAGCTATAAAGAAAGAGAAATATTGAAACAACAGCCAATTAGTTGGTTAAGAAATGTTCTTTTGACCAACCACAAATCTTCCTTTTTATGGTGCCAGCGTGGGGCCATCTAAAATGGAGGTTTGACCAAATTGGATTGTTTAGCATGAAACTTAGAGGAAACTAACTGTTGGATTTCTTCTATCAAATGCAAGTTAGTAATATTTTTCTTATGAAGAGAAATAAGATGTATAAATATCTGCAGGAATATTTAATTTGTCATGACAATAAAGCTGCACAGTCCTTAAAATATTGGTGCTCTGTGGCAAATTTAACAATGTTTGAAAGATGAAAGTTATACAATTACCACATTATGTATCTTAATGTAATAGCTCATTAAATTTTTTTTATGAAATCAAGATTAAATGAGTTGTGCACTGTAAATGAGAAAACTAAATCAAACGCTATGTGTTCAACTGCCATTTCTTGAGGAACAAACCTTGTCTGTTGTGTTTATCTAAGGATCCATGGCTCATGGTATGTTTGTTTTGTTTTTATGGTTTAACACCATTTTCAGCACAGCATAGGCTATACATGGCAGCCAGTATTAATGGTGGAGGACGAACCCAGAAAATCCCCGGAAAGAACCACTGACCCATAAGAAGCTTCTCGCAAGCTTTCTGACATACCTACATTGGACGAATCCGAGACTCAAACCCATGCAGACAGAGGTGAGATGGCAGTGATCCATAACAGACAGCGCTTTAGACCACTCGGTCACTCGGAGCCCCACATCTTATTAGTTTACCAATTACAATGCTTAGACCCATATTAGTATCAAGCCTGCGTCAATTATCTTTGGTACTTTTAGTAAAACAGTAAGCAGTCTAGTAAAAAACTGTACTGTGTTGAGTATAATGAGGATAGAGATAATTATCTCATTCATACCAGGGCCATGTGCTTGTAATAATTTTTCCTGAACTTTTATTTCTTAATTTAGCATTTAAATGTGAGACAAAATGAAGTTTAAGTCTGAAATTCATCCATGTATGAAAAATACTTACCACTATATATTGTGTAAAAATAAAATAAACACAAATTCTTAAATTTAAGATAATAATTTAGCAGTTGGACATGAAATTTACCATATAAGTAAGATATGTAGCATAACATTACCATAGATTTTGTCAGTTGGGTTTCTGTTGTTGAGAAGCTGGAAGGCACTCTGTCTTAAGACAAACATCTTGATCATCCAAAGCCTGTCTAACAGCAAAATATATTTCACTGTTGGACTCTGAACATGGGGCACAGGTCAGGAGAACTAATGACTTGAAGACACCATTTCGGAAAGACATTTCTGATGCCATCTTGACAGCAACAACTGGATTCATCTGTCCCTGACTGGAATTCTCAAACCTCAGACTCTCCAAGCCCATGGCAAATTTACTGGCCACATTGAAAAGCTGTCCTTCCATTGTGTGATGGAAATAGTTACCAGCTCTAAACCCAATCAAATCATTGCGATTCTCAGAAAAACGTGCAAAATAATATATAATTCACATTTGATCAAAATAATACAGAAGTCAAAAAGGATCAGAATGTACTGTATCCGGAATTTAACTTCACGGGATATGCCTAATGTAAAAACTGAATTAAAATCAAGTTCTTGCCATTTATGCAAACACTGCATTACTGTTACCACCACTGGATAGATAACATAAAATTCTCACTGGCTGCTAATGCAGGAAAACAAATGGAGGTAGATTGTTTTCATTTGAAAGAATAACTGAGTGCAGAAATATTTACCCAAATGTGATACAATGAAAAACATATGCCCAAATCTGATACTCTAATGAGAAATATACACCCAAATCTGATATGAAAAACATATGCTCAAATATATTACTATAAAGAGAAATTACTTACTTTTCTTGAGCAATGCCTGATCCACCTCCCAGATCATGTTTCGGAGCTCAGCAGCAGCTCTTCTGTTGCAATCCCTGTCCTCCACAATGAACACAATGTCACTTGAACTCTTGGTTTGGGGATAGTCTGGTTGGTTGGACATGTACATCCTTGTCTCTCCTTGCTGATAAACCTTCTTAGACTCATCGGAACAAGTCACTGGAAAAATGCAATGACACATTAATTGAAACTGTATTCCTGTTATTATTGCTAGATATTTAATCCAGTTTTTAGTAGTTTACAAACAGTGTAAAAAAGAAATAGTTCAAATTTAAATTTTAAGACATTGATTGACACAAATGAATTTTATTAAAAATAAGATGCAGTTGGACCACCAAAGTATATTGGACAAATATAAGTTTATCCGACACTTTAATTTGGTTGAACATGCAATGTGTACCCATCAATAATTTATATCATGCATTCATCGATGGATGCTATCTATTTACTTGCTTCCTCAAAGAATTATGTGATCACTAGAATTCTTAATTCTCCTAAAACGTATGTATACTATGCATATCCAAATATACTTCATTGGAATGAACTGAAGTTCTAATACAATATGCATATCCAATCCTGCTTCAGAGGAATGAATTGAAATTCTAGCGCACATCTTTGTGCACACTTACTGATATATTTCAAAGATCTATCTTCAAAGTTGCAGTTTGGTGGACTAGAAATGTTGATATACAGGGCCGGACCTAAGTTTTTCAGAGGGGGGGACCCAGACTTGTTATTGGGTTAAGCGAAGGCGCGATGCGCTTAGCCTTCTAGGGGGGTCCCCTTTTTTTTCAAGGATGCAAAATGGTGCAATCTGGTGCTATCTGAACCTTGAAAAAGGATCTAACAAAACTGACTAAAAACTGCAATGTTTTAAAAACACTAAAAAAATATTTAAAAAAATAAATAAATTTTTTAAAAAATTTAGAAATTTGAACCCCCCTTTGCATCTTTTATCAAAAAGTAGTGAATAGGTTTCTTTGGGGTTTTTTTTAAAGGGGGGGCCCAGGCCCCCTGGGTCCCTATAGCAGGTCCGGCCCTGGATATATATACCTATATATAAAACACACAGCACAAAACATCAGAGACCTTGAGCTTTCATTACAGATATGTGCCAAAAGATGAAGCTCAGACAAACAGTAATTAAGATTTTTTTTACCATTACACAACAAAACAGATCCTTACATCCATCAACTCAGGATACTGCTGTGATCAACTTTCAGTTCCTAGCCAAGGAATGGAACTAATTTAATATGGTGTATGAAAGTCTCAGGCTGATGGCCAAATCCCCCAAAAGTAGAAATGAATACATCTACATCAATTAAATAAAGTATTCCAGTAGATCTGGGTCTATGCAGTTTACAGTTTAGATTACATTAAAGAAAGGTAAATTTGTTACATACCACACTGTGTTGGTATGCGTAGAATGACACCCTTCTCTTTGCAAGTTTGGATGTAGAGGGCTGCTATGTCACACCGGCGTTCAGAGTTGTACATACATCTCTTCATTGACTGCTCAGGGGCCACCTTAAATACAAAGATTATCATATAAATGAATCTAATTAATTCAGTTTCCACCAATCTAACAACTGTTTTGGTATTATTTATCAGTTGGTAAAACTTAGTATTTAAAAAAATGTTATTTGTTTATCTAGTAGTGAGGATTAAAAAACAATTTTTAATTAAAATATTTTTTGTGAATCATACTTATTTAAAATTTCCTTGTACTATCATTAATACAGATTCAGATTTTTATATTGCAGGAAACATGTCATTGATTTGTCCACCATTAAAAGACAACTGAAGTGTGAATGTTATGCATTATATATGTCAAGTCAAACAGGGTCAAACATTTTCTTAATAATTTACCTGTAATTCATCCATGACTTTGCTAACAGAAAGCCTCAATGTAAACATGATTAAAACTCGCCTACTCTACAAGTTATTACGATATATATTTGTATTTTTTTATTCTTTTAGGTGTAACACCATTTTTCAGCACACAATAGGCTATACATGTCGGTCAGTATTACTGGTGGAAGAAGAACCTGGGAAAACCCCCGAGAAGAACAACCGACCCACAAGAAGCTACTGGCAAGTTTTTCTCACATAACTACATTAGCCGTATCTTAGACTCAAACCCACGCAGACAGAGGTGAGACAGCAGTGATCCGTAACGGAAAGCGCTTTAGACCACTTGGCCACTCAGGGCCCCTGACATATATATTTTTAAATAACCATAAGGATGTCTATACTAAAAGTCATTACAATGTCTATTCTACAATATGTCATTATGATGTCTATTCTACAATAATCAATGGTCATATGTCTTTAAAAAAATACAGTAAAAACTATACTGATCATCCAATTAATTTGAGATCCTGTCTAAATGGCAAACTGAATTTACATCAAGATAAAAAATGTTAATGCAAGTCTTACTCACCAACTGAGGACATAACTCTGTAAAGACAAAACAACACTATCTTAATCTCAAACACATCAGAGGCCTTATAAATATGAACCTCAACTCGGCTGTAAATTGAACTGAAATCAAATATAAAACATGACTACAACAGTGCTTACAAATTACAAACATACCTACTATAAGCAATACAAGGCAATCATTTTGTAAAATACAGAATAACAATGTGATAATGACTGGCCTCATACATTGTTAATATTAGGCTTTGGAGAAACCCCAGCTGAATTTAAACTAAAAATTTAAACTCAAAAATGCTTCCAAATTATCCAGTGGAGGTAACCTAATTTGATCAAGGGCCATAACTCCATGAAAACCTGTGTAAATATTCTTAATATTCACTTCTTCAAAATCTTTGTTTAAATAATGTTTTGGAGAAAATTTGATTATAGTTATTGCAAGATGTAAATGCTAGAGTGTCAATAATTGTGTGTATAGACACTGCCTGGCTGAAGGACAGATGCTGAACTTCAACTGAATGCCATTAGACAAGATTAGAAGCTTGTAGATGAAAGTGAAGAAAAACAATTTGGGATCTGACCTGATGAACATCAAATTGTTTGGTAAATGTCAGTATAAACATTATGGTGTACTAAGAAAGAAATACTTACTTAGATTTTCTTTTACAAATATTTACTATCATCCTTTCCTTTATCAGTTTTCTTAATTTAATATCTGGGATAAATATGACCTGTAAAAGGAGATAAACAACTAAACTGAAAAACATCATGGAGGTTGGCTAAGATTCACCAAATTAGTCACCAGATCAATTTATCACATAAAAAATCAAAACATTTAAAATAGATAGTTAGATACTTCACTGCTTACCTGTCTGAAGCAAGGCCTCAAGTAAGAGCTGGAACAATCAAACATGGCAAAACATTCATCCTGGTTTGGTGTGGATTCACGTGAGTCAGCAAAGTTTTGATTTGTTCTACATGTCCTGGCCACTTCATGGGATGCAACCATAGTTTCTATGTCACTGGCAACATCCCCTGTTACAGTCATCATATCATCATACGGCTCATTGTTGTATGTTCCAAGCAGGCCTCAGACCTTGTTGAAGTACCAGCCACTAATTCCGATGAAATGGAAATTGTTGTCAAAGTCAGAAATCAGTTTCAAACCCTTACCACTGTCAAGATGGATGCTGTTACCAATGCGCTTGATGACCAGTTTTTCATATTGATATGGAAGATCTGTTGGCTTTGCATCGATGGTTACCTATGGAGAAAACAAAACCTTTAAAAAAAATTTGTTTGTTTGTTTCATTAGGATTAATAACGTAGCTTTAACAATTTTTCACACATATCGCTATGATATCTGCAATGATGCAGTTTATAGTGATGTCTAGCACTGGGGAATCATGCCACAGACATGTAGCATGATGCCCCACAGACATGTAGCATGATGCCCCACCCAGTCACATTATCCTGACACCAGGCCGACCAGTCCTAACATTAACCTCTTAATGCTATGCACCAAACGAGGTAACTGTAAGTACAATTTTTGTATGTCTTTGGTATGACACAGCCGGGAATAAAACCAAAAACCTTGGCTTCTGTGGTAGACGCTCTAACTACTAGCTTCAAGTCCTCCTATCCCTAAAGCATAAAAAGCTGTAAATAATGATGAAAAAAATACTTCTGCATGAATATCTCTTCTTTATTGCTGCTGTGATTATTTTATCTGGTTCACTCTAGATTGCAGTCTGTTTTTAAGCCGGAAACCATGAAGTGAGTGTAGTATTCTATCATTCTGATATAATAGTTTAAAGAAAAAGGCTGTGGCATTTCTGCTAAGTCTTGATGCTGCAATAATTTTCTTTATACCATTATACCTGTATCCTTATAAAAACCTGCCATTAAGAATTGTGTCCCACAAAATGAGGAATGGGTGGAATCTGAAAATGAAATTCAGTAATATAATGAGTGGATGGCATCTCTGCATACGATAATGTTATAACACTGTTTTATTTGAACACAACAACTCAAGATGACAACACTTTTACATGGTCTTAACACTGCTGATGTCAACACCAAAGGCTTCTGCCAGAAAAGGGATACCTGTGTCATGCCATTCACATCCAAGACACAACAATATGCTTGGAAAAGAACATATTTAAAATCCTAAGTAGATTACCTCCCTTTTTGGAACAACAACACTGCTGCCACAACACTATAAATTTGGTGGCAAAATGATACCTGAAGAAAATAAATAATCAAATTCCTCAGTAGATTACCTCCCTTTTTGGAATAACAACACTACTGCCACAACTCTGTAAGTTTGGTTGTAAACTGATACCGGAGAAAACAACATGCTTTGATGACTGCATCACACTCAATTTTTACTGCATTTACTGAATTTTTTTCTACAATGGCTTTAGTGCATATTGTCATGATATGACATTATAACCAGGAGGACAATGTCTGGAATTGTTCACCTGAAGACATATCACATGGCTGAAAATGTCACAGGTAGCACACAACCACATAATATACTAATTACAATACTGTCTGGCATTTCTGTACACCTAAGGTTTCCGTAACAGATATTGAAGCAAAATGCATTTACCAAATTCACAATCAATTAATAAAAATAAAATACTGCAATGTTTACTATTTTAAAAGAGGCAATTGTCACAGGAATATTCAGTTTCAAATAATATTTGAATACCACCCCTGTGTTTTCATGACCAGCTTTGAAAAGATGTAATGTTTATTAATCAAGCCATGGAAATGAAATAGATGACTTTGGACTGTTTCTGTCAGTGTTTCAGTTGAGTAATTAGGTCAGGTTTATAATTGGTTTTACAACATTCAACATAAAAGTGCCAATACATGGTAACAGATGTTAAGCAAACTAAACTGATCCTGTAAAAATATTAGTAAAGTTCAACATTTTATAATTAAAACAAGATATTATGTTGAAGAGAACCATCAATGAATAGGATGTAATGTGTTTATAAATTCTCATTTATGGGGGAAAAATTACGTAAGAATTTAGGAACAGACTATATGCTGGGGAATTTCTTAAGAATTGTTTTTGGGTGGCAAGTTCATATTTTGGATAGCAGACAATTTTGTACATGTGGGACAGCTTCTTGCAAATTGGAAAGTTGGATTAAAATGCAATATAAAGGTAAACATTTCCATCTTTTATATAATATATTTATCATACGATTCTAAAAGATACATAGTAAATAGGATTTTCTGGGTTACAAGTTCAATAAGGTCATGGAGTGAATCTTTAAGTTAACATTTAGATATCACATTTTCATATGCAACTAAGATAGAAATGTGGGACATTTTTCTAAACTTCATGAATATCACTTCCTTAACAAAAAGATGATACAAATCGGATATTTGACAAAAACAACAGATTATACAATGTTTACTGGAATGGCGTATCGTTGCACCAAAATTACCCAATGTGCAGACATAGCTGACATTGTGGTACATAACAATGAGCCACATCTGAACCACCTTGTATAGTCTGGTTCTTAATCCTTCATTTTCTTTACTGGATTTCAGTTTGTGATTAGGTAAAATACAGCAATCTCTGTCTTGAGAGACCATTGCCATGACATGCCACCTATTTTAAGATACCAGAATCTCCATGCACATTTATTGATTATATTGTGTTATAACATATTATGAGACCACCTGTCTTGAGAGATCATTATTGTTTGGCAGAAGTGGTGGTCTTTCAAGACAGGTTCTACGGTAGTTAGTATCTAGTCAATGTGCACATGTACTAATGCAGAGAGAAAAGTAACTATGTTATCAATGTTCAAAGCAGATTTTTGGCAGCAATACATTCCAAAAGAGTTTGATCTGCGAGGATCGTGATGTGTTTTGTATCCTGATCTTTTTCTGTAACTGCACGCAACTACTCAATCAACAAACCATCAGGACAGCTCATTTTTAAAAGAAACCCAGGTATTTAGATGCGGCTTCTTGGACCTGAAACAAACATTAATTCATGCTATAGTGGGTAACTTTCTTGATTCATGACCAATAGGATTCAGGTTTGAATCCTACTTTCAAATCAACCTCACATGCCTACCATGGTGTGACCTTGCGCAAGGAACTTCTCTCTTACTGGCATGGCACTCAATAACCTTCTTGTGTGGCTGTGCAATAAAACACAAAAACAAACTTCGAAAGCAAGACATCCAACCTGTACAAAGTTTGTGAAACGTGTTACTCTGTTTTAAAATTGTAAGTAGGTATTTTTCTGATTCTGCAGATTCATGTACCCACCTGGTATGTGGGATAGATCTCAACCGTCTTTCCATTTGTCATCACAACCAGAGAGGTTCACTCCAAGCTGCGTGGTAGACCATCAAATTTCTGGATGATGGTAAAGTTCTTGTCAACTCGATCTTGAGCCAAAATGTAGTTACATCTTCCAGCAAAGTCACAGTGTCAACCATCGAATGTTCAGAAGTGGTGCCTTCCAGAAACTGTGGCATAGGCTAAGAATATGCAAAGAAAAGCTATTAAGCTTTTCATCAACATTTCAACCTACCATTCTCTTTTCCAAACTGATTATCTTAAGTTTAAAATTTATCAAAGAACAAGTAAATAATACTGAAGTAACAGTAAAGTCTACAAGACAGAGGTAAAAACAGTTTGCACATAACAGCTGCAAACTTTAAATTGAATATACTTTTCAAAAGCTTATATTGTGTTTCAGTAAAAGTTCAAAGATAATGAAATGCTATGAAAATGCTGGCTTTATTGATAAATATGCAGACTGCAAAGTAATGAAGGGTCTTGTCTCTAATCAAACTGCTCCACTCAATAAAGTTGTAAAACTAAACACTTGTATTACTAGATAAGACACATAAATGATTTATTAAAAATATGTTACTATTACACATGGATTTGTAACGATAAATTTGCATGATCCTAGATCAAGATATCGTATCGGACTTGATGATCAAAACAAACCCCGACCCAGTGAAAACCCCATAGCAGCAGAGGGTGGCACAACAACGACTTTGGCATCCTTTTTTTAATTCTGGTTTGCCAAATGAACCCTTCAATAAAGGATTTATGAGGAAGCCTTAGTTTCCCTAACAGATGCTTATAAAAAGTTGTAGGATTCGCCCCCTCTGCTGCTATCTAACATTTGCTAAAAATAAAATTAAATAAATAAAAGATACTTTTTTACCTTCTTAAAACTACAAATATTTCATTGTGTGGTAGAAGGTTATAGTTTAAAAGTGGTAAAGCCATATATAAAACTACATACCATAGTACAGTGGGACCCCGCTATAACACGCCCCGTTATAACACAAAGTTGGATATAACACGGTCATGGCATGGCTCCCGAAATTTCAGGTAATTTCTTACAGGTATTTTTCTCAAAAACCAAAAAAAAAATCTTTTAAGTATGAAAAATAAAATATGTCAAGAGTTTAATTATCATTCTCATACTCATCTAGAAAGTGCGAAAAAAAACCGTGTAGAAAACGTATTATCATTTTGGGGAGGAAATCACACACAAAATGGAATATAAAATAATCGTTGTATGGCTCTAAAATTTCAAAAATTAACAAATTTCTTCTAGTTTTGTGCCAGAATAAACATCAAAAATACGAACCAATTGCTGGGCCTACTGAGAACTTTGATCTTTGTTTATTGTTGAAAAATGACAGCTCATAAGTGTCAATATTATTATTACTGATCCCTGAGCAATGAAGCCATCATGTCTACTTTGTGTTTGTCTTGAATGCATTCCAAATACAATCGTTGCTCAAATAATCTCCGATATATGTTCTCTTAATTTCATACACAAATAAGCAATGATAAAAGATTCTCACCAGAATGTATAAATCAATTAATTTAAGTACGTTGTTTATCATCAAAGTGAACTGCCGAGCTAAACTTGTTCAAATCAGGGGGAAACAATTTATACAGCATCAAAGAAACAAAAAGCTGCCAACATGTGTACATGACTTGGTGGTGTTGTTTTATGCAATCTGTTGACTAGTAAATTCGAATTGTGCAACTGAGAACTATAATTGACTTTGCCAAGAGCAAAGATGACATTAGCAGAAAGCAGCTAAAAATCTGAGTTTCTCAAAAAATAATAACTATTGACAGATGAGAAATGTAATGGTATAAAATGTATACGACACAGAGGTCTCGGAAACGCTTAATAGCGCGTATTTGAATGCAAATATTTGCTCTGGGACACATAAATCACTCCATGCATGAGTCATCCGTACGCATGCAAATAGCTAGGAGACAAAGTTAGTGTTGATTACTTTATCATTTTAGCTGTGCTGATTTTTACAGTGACATAATTCAGTGTTTAAAATACAGCCAGTTCTGCCTGCTGTATTTATTACAGTACATCAAAAGAACATGACGCAATAGCTGGGCGGCAAGTTCAAAGGAGTGTGACTAGCAGCTTGGGTGGGAAAATGTGCTGAAATTTACAATGACTGAATTCAGAGACAGAAAGATCCTGAGATGTACATGTAGTTATTATAAGAATACACTTTAGCTTCCAATATTTAATCTACGGACATGTACTATTTCATCATTCATTACGTACACCCATTACGTATTTTTTTATATTTTCTTTTCATTGAATTCAGTCACAATGATCTGTGACAAAATTATTGAATATTTTACATCCGTGTGTGGATATTTTCGATGGAAATATTTGTATTATGGATTCAATGTATGTTACAAGATTCGCTGGTGAGTACACAGTTTTGATACTCTTTTCATGCAATAGATTATACATGTATATATAAATTAGACACATGTATGTACCAATGCATGGTTCTCTGAATAAAGTAATATATTATATCTACCCCCCCCCCAAATTAAATCCAAAAATTTGTTGGTATCGTACATGGTTGCTTATAACATGGTTCGGTTCATAACACGGTCGGATTCTATGGCTCCCAACTACCGTGTTATAGCGGGGTCCCACTGTATTTGTATCACAACATCAAATATATACAATATAAATGCATATAAAACTACATTATTATTTGTATCACGACATGAAATATATGCAATATAAACACATGAAACAAAATGTTTCTTATTATTAAATACCAATCTTGCTGCTGATACAAAGCTCAGAAAACTAAACTCACCCATTAATCCTTATCCACGCCCATTTGTCAATTCACCTTAACTTAAAATCTTATTCTCAAACTTAGTAAGGAAAAAACAATGATTAAAAAATGGTGAGTTTGAGATTATCTAATTATTTTTAAATAAATTTGATTTTTTAAAATATGTTTTATAAACTATTTTGCTGTATGAAATATGTGTGATAGTCAGTATTCCACAGTTTTACAGTGTTGGCAATGCAGTACCAGTACAAGGGACATAACTTTGGAAAAAAGCAAATGGTAGCAAATTAAAACATCTTTGTTCAAAGTAATTTCTCTACCTGAAAGTGAATACAGATTATATCTACAACTCTAGGTAAGAAATGCTAGTTTTTTATGTAGCTAGTAAAACTTCTGTGGGAACATACCTTCAAGCACTGTATGGAGAGATTAGAAATACTGCATTTCACTCGTATTAATAATAAAATTTGACAACTGAATGATTTCCGATTAGCAAATAAAGACTGCATGTAGACGTTGTCATAATGGACTCACCATCAAATGGAGGTATCCAATCCAGAGGGTTACCAGAGATGGGCATACAGTAATACAGTGGATCCCAGACTGAGATGTCCATTCTCAGGAAGTACTTCTCTTTAAGTTGTTTGAGTTTGGCCAGCAATTTTTCCACATACTTATCTATGTTGAAAGTCAAAATCCTCTGCAGGTTCTCTACTTGGACAGGTAAGTACATTTCAAATTCTACTGCTCCTTCTTCCAGAATGAAGATAATAACTCTGGACTTGTGAAGTTCCAAAATGCCAACAGGAAGATGTTCAATTTCAGTCTGAATCAGGCTGTGTACTTCCTCATAGATCATGTCAGAAAACTGTTTAATGTTCTTCTCAAAGTCCCAATCCTTATATATGGAAATTACCTAAACAATAATAATAACAATAACAATAAGATAAAGAAGAACAACATCAATGACATTAATCATCAGCATGATCATCATAATAGTATGCTTTATGAAAAACAATGTGTGCTGCAAACTTATATTGTCACTTATTACTCTCTATTAAGTCAAGAATTTCTCCTTCGAATATGTTCCCCAATTACATTTACATTAGGAATATTAACCTGCTGTCTTGCAAATACAGCGATGAAGGCTAAAAATATAATGCGATTGTGCACGTAATCTCAATGAACATAATTTACTTGAACATTTGTTTTCCTCTATAATTGATATTATGTAGGAAGGGTCCATTACATCTATTGTAGAGTCTTTTTTCAAGCAAATATATAAAAACACAAGAGTTATGAGCACTCTGTTATGTTATGTATTGAAGATTGTATTCCCAATATGTTTTTAAAAATTGGCACCATTGTTCTCAAATGAAGCCTACCTTTTGTACAATTTCATCAATATTGTTCTCAAGTTGACGGAATAACTTTTCTCCTAGCACACCTTTGAAATGTCTTGAACAATGCCTTTAGTCTTAACTCGCATAATTTTAATGGCCTCCTCCAAGGTGGCCTTGTTCATGGTCTCAATGACTGTCTCTCTTAGGTCAGTGGCCAGTTCAGAGAAGTCTAGATTAGGAAGATTGGTCAATTCAGGGTACTAGGCAACTACATTATTCCAGGCTGACTTAAGCTTCTCAACATATGGTGTTAAATAAAGCAAGATTATCAAGGAATTCTGAGAAAACAATATACACCAATTAGCCTCTCTCGTTTCAGTTACCGGACATAAAAGTCACAAGGAACCATATACTTTTAGAAGCTATTTTATTGCCTACCATGGATTATAACACAAAAAAATTACTTATTCCTCTCCTACAAGCAGTTTTGTTTATACCTGTCTCATTGTAAGGCAAAACATTTTAAGTTTCCTCCAATTCCTGTAAATGTTACCTAAAAAAAATATGAAACAAATTATGTCAAAAAATTGATGAAGAGATGACACACTCTAAATAGTCTAAGAAGAAATGTGTGAAGCCTTATCAACAATTTGAAAAATAATTACCGTTTTCCAAAACACAGACATATATAATCTTTTCCATATGAATATACTTACATTTTATCTTATAAATATCATATAACATTTACTGTTTACACATTGTTCATTTTCACTACAATGTTGACTCCATCTATATAGAGGCCCCAAGTGGCTGAGTGGTCTAAAGTGATCACCATTACAGATCACTACCATCTCAGTATCTATCACACTATCTGAGTATGTTCAAGTCTTGGGCTTTGCCAATGTGGGTACGTGAGAAAGATTGCCAGTAGCTTCTCATATGTCAGTGATTTTTTCTGGGGTTTTCCCAGGTTCAATTCCACCATTTATACTGGCCACCAGGTATAGCTGATATAATGCTGAACAATGACATTAAATCCTACAACAACAACCTTCTGTGGAAATAAATATTGGGATTGGGGGTTTCCTGTATACCAAGACTTCATAAACTCTAAAAGTCAAGTGGTTACATGAACAAACTGTTATTAATAAGGAATATTACAGGTTTATTTATGCTCATGGCAAACAGAATGTGTTTGATTTTCTGCACTCACTTGTATTTTTGGTAAGATTTATTATATTTAAGGGGAATTTATTAAATTAAAAAAACAAATCCATTATATTTAAGAGTGATTTTTTATATTTAAGATGGATTTCTTATATTCAAGGAGGAATTTATTATATTTAAGATAGCTTTATTATGTTTAAGGGGGATTACTGCTTTTTAAAGGGGTGGGTCATTAAATTTAATGGATATTTGGACAATTGCATGTCGTGGAGAAATAAACATTGACTAACTTCAATTATTTGGGTAACAATAGGTTGTGACTCCATTTAATGCAACCTTTCCTCTGATAGATGTTTGTAATTTTACAAAAAATACTTCCATTTGGTTACAAACTAGACATTTTTGTTTTACTGGTAAGAAACGCCTTCAAGCTTGGGATGAACATCAAATAACTGTATAACAGTGGTCATGAGATGAGTAACCCCCCCTCTCAAAGTTAGAAAGGATGGACATGAATTGAATCCCCCTCACTGATGGAAAGGATGGACATGAATTGAATCCCCCTCACTGTTAGAAAGGATGGACATGAATTGAATCCCCCTCACTGTTAGAAAGGATGGACATGAATTGAATTCCTCTCACTGTTAGAAAGGATGGACATGAATTGAATCCCCCTTACTGTTAGAAAGGATGGACATGAATTGAATCCCCCCTCACTGTTAGAAAGAATGGACATGAATTGAATCCCCCCTCACTGTTAGAAAGGATGGACATGAATTGAATCCCCCCTCACTGTTAGAAAGGATGGACATGAATTGAATCCCCCTCACTGTTAGAAAGGATGGACATGAATTGAATCCCCCCTCACTGTTAGAAAGGATGGACATGAATTGAATCCCCCTCACTGTTAGAAAGGATGGACATGAATTGAATCCCCCTCACTATTAGAAAGGATGGACATGAATTGAATCCCCCTCACTGTTAGAAAGGATGGACATGAATTGAATCCCCCTTACTGTTAGAAAGGATGGACATGAATTGAATCCCCCCTCACTGTTAGAAAGGATGGACATAAATTGAATCCCCCTCACTGTTAGAAAGGATGGACATGAATTGAATCCCCCCTCACTGTTAGAAAGGATGGACATGAATTGAATCCCCCCTCACTGTTAGAAAGGATGGACATGAATTGAATCCCCCCTCACTGTTAGAAAGGATGGACATGAATTGAATTCCCCCCTCATAGTCAGCTAGTCAGCAAGAAAGGTCGTGAGTCCCCCCCTTACAGTTAGAAAAGATGGACATAAATTGAATCCCCTTCACTGTTAGAAAGGATGGACATAAATTGAATCCCCACCCCCCCCTTATAGTCAGCTAGTCAGCAAGAAAGGTCAAGAGTCCCCCCTCACAGTTAGAAAAGATGGACATAAATTGAATTCCCCCCTCATAGTCAGCAAGAATGGTCATGAGTCCCCCCACTCTCACAGTCAGAAAGGATGGACATTAATCCCTCCCCTCACTGTTAGAAAGGATGGACATGAATTGAATTTAATTACACTAATTTATGTAACTAATAACACCTGATTAGTAATATACATCAATATTTCACTGATATATATATATATATATATATATATATATATATATATATATATATATATATATATATATATATATATATATATATATATACAACATTCAGTTGTATCTACATTCAATTTATGCATTTATTGCATCTATTTGTATTACCTGTAACAGACTTCTTGACGTTTTGTAACATAACTTCTTTCAGACTGTCTAGATGTCCAGAGTACTTAGATATGTTGTCCAGCATCACCTCTCTAACCCTGTCCAGCTCCTGACCAGCTGTAAGTAAAACTGCCTGCAACACAGAAGGTAAAAATTGAAGACCAAACCAATGGAGATCAGAAAAACTGAGTTCAAGTTTAAGAAAAAGTAACCACTATGACCCAATATGAAATAACCATTTAAACATAACGCTGTCTCTGACTGGTGAAACAAAATCTCAAGCTCAAACCTGAGCTTAAGTCCTGAGTTTACGAAACAATTTTCTTACTCAAACTGAGACTAAACTCATAATTGCTTTGTCTGATTGGACATTAATTTTATGTCAGCCAATATATTCTTAGTCACAGAATCTGAAAGATTTATGAATCAGAACCCAGACTCATTCAAGCAATTTCTCAACTTAACAATTCAAACTCAAACTGTTATTGGTCTTACCTTTGTTAAATTGTTACAAAAAGACTATATAATTAACATAAACGTTTATCTAAAAATATATTTCAAATTGAAATTTCAATTACTTAACTGACTGTAATTTATGAAAATTTAAATTAGAGCATAGTTACATGAATAATGGGCCTGGACCTAAACTTATCAAATTGTAAAATGGCTCAAAAGGAGATCTTAATTTGAAACACCAAGGTAAAATACTTTAGGGATAAGAATAACTTTTACATTATATAATTTTAACTAAGCCTCGATATTCCTTTCCTCAGCAAAAGAATCAATTCTGAACAGATCAGAATATTTATCATGTCAAATTTTAAAACAAATAAAAATCATCAAAACAGTTCTTACAATTCTTATCACTGATATCTCCACTGCCACTGTTGATAATAATAATGGTTACTTTATGCCTATCAAATGTAGATCCTGTATATTTGTAAAGCTTTATTTCAGAACAATTAGGACTGCTTATGATCAAATATAAAGTGAAAGTCTGATGTATAGACTTCATAAATTATATGAATTCAAAGTCAGCTGCTAAGGTCAGATGACAGGCACATTTTTTAAATAATTCTTTAACATTTGCACTTATGCAAAACAGACTGATTTTATAGTTTAACAAATATAGCAATGACTTAGTGCCAAATAGGCTGATATCACCTCAACACAATGCAAAACAGACTGTTATCACCTACAACAGTGCTAAACGGATTAACATCACCTACTAAACAGTGCCAGACAAATATCACCTACAAAACAGTGCCAAACAGACTGATATCACCTACAACAGTGCTAAACAGATTAACATCACCTACAAAACAGTGCCAAACAGACTGATATCACCTACAACAGTGCCAAACAGACTGATATCACCTACAACACAATGCCAAACAGACTGATTTGTCAGATTAAAAACCATAACAGTAATAACAATAAAGCTTTCTTCTAGCATTGTATTGAACCATTTAACCTCATGACCTCAACTTTGGTACACATATTTCATTTCTTAGGATATAAAGAAGTTACATCTAACAGATATTTTAAACTAAAAATGAAAAATTCATAGGCAAAAACAAACTTTGTGACATTAAAATACAAAGATGTTATCCTTTTAATTCCCCCATTTCATTGCATTTCCTAATTTATTTGTACAAATCTTGTTAAGAATACTTTTAATCAACATTATGGCTTTAATTCCATGTATATTTATTTTTTTAATTTAAAATAATTTCCATATTTAGTTTAATTGTGCCAGAAAGATTATTCTTAATTTTTTTTTTCTTTTTTTTTTTTGGGAGGGCACCAGACAGATGCCTCCCTTTTAATCAAAATTTTTTTTATGTATGTATGTGTTCCCCCAGATGTATTTTTTGTTTGTTTCTTTTTTATTTTTATTTAAGTTCATTTAGTTTTCCCCATCGGGGTTATAGGATTGATTTAATGTATTTATAAGATCCCTAGTGTTCTTTCAGTAGAGCCTTACTAGAGGGGATTTGACCTACCCACTCTAGTAGTCTACTTTATTTGTTTTTAATTTTTGACCATGGCTAGTGGTCTCCTAATTCCTTGTGTTTGCTATTTGTGTCAGTGCTATGTGTCTGTTTGCTATATAGGGTATATCCCTTGTGTTTGTGTTAAGGAAAGCCATTTCTTTCAAATTTGAACCAGTTGTCTTACTTTTATGTCTTTACTAATTAAAAGACATTTTCATACCTCTTTTTAGTTTAATATCATTAAAATTACTTTAGGATTTTGTACAAATCGAAGTTTGGATTATTTAGATATTTAATGTCTTCTATTTGTCTAATAATATTTAATTTCCTAGGTACGGGCGCCTTGAGCGAGGACCTGTACAAGTTTATTTGGCTGTACAGTTCCTGCCTCAATTTGTCCGTCCTCTATTTATTTATTGTTAAATTTTTATAAAATTCCAAAATTGTTTAAAGTCCCTTAAACGGGATCCATGTCTATTACGGGATATAGACATGGTAGTAAAAGTATGGATTGAGAATCCAGAGAAAAAAGAGCAATAGGCAGAGTATTAAAAAATTTGTAGTATTTTGGTACTTTTCCAAACTCTACCACAGGCCTGTTCACTTCGCGTAGCGCCATGTGATATAGCCCCATGGCGTCCTCATTATGTACTTTTCCCTCACATGGTATTACATATGAAATTTTCAATTCCAATTTTTTTTAAATTATTTTTTTATTTAATTTAAAAATTTTTTTGAATTTTTTTTTGTTTTTGTTTAAAATTTAATTAAATTAATTAATTATTATTTTTTTTTTTTAAACAATAAATAAAATTAACAATTTCAAGTTTTTAAATTAACTTTAAATATTTTTCCTTAACCTTCATTAGTGGTCCACATCTTATAAGCGTCTTCGTAATAAAGTCTGTTATTAGTCTAACCAAATGTTTATTGAAGTTTCCGTCCAGGAAGAGTAATTGACGTCTGTCATATTTGTCTATCTTCATTATTTCCATTATCAGTTTGATCCTTTCTTCCTTTGTTTTGTCGCATTGGGTAATTGTGTGGTATTTTGTATATGGGGCATTCTTGCATAGTGGGCAGCTAACCTGGGTCCTTATTAATCTGCGTTTAATTGCCACTTCGCCTGTTAGCCAGGCGTTGTGGAGGTACGTGTACAAAATACTTTGTACCTTAAACGAGTTAATGCCGGACCAATGCCTCCAAACTCTGTCCCAGTTAATATGTGGGTTTTCTATTTGTATTTTTGATTTATTCCTAATTGATTCTAGTTCTAAAAGCCAGTCATATACCTTGTCTTTGTTTAGTACCCATAATTCTTTGTTGTCCCTATATCTATATAAAATATCTTTAATCCCTCTATATAAATGTGGTGCGTCTATTTTTTTAACTAGTTTGTTGTTCGTGTATATATCTTGTATGTTTCTCATTCCAAAACCTAGCCAAAAGATGTATAGTGCTTCCCATGGTGTTTGTGGTGTGTTACTTAGTCTTTTAAGCCTATTTAATATGTTTTTGCATTTTATTTGGGGGGGGGGGGGGGGTTAGGTAGTGCTAATCCCCCCTTTAGTTTAGATCTATATAATGTCGCCTTGTTTATGTAGTGTGTTTTGTAATTCCAAATGTAGTCTACTATTTCGTTATCAATTGTTTCTAATGTTTTATTGTTAAGGTCCACAGAGTTTATAAGGTATGTCAAATTTGAATACATATATGTTTTTGCAACCTGTGAACGTTCTATTAAACTAAGTGGCTGAAGTGCCCAGATATTTATTACTTCTTTTATTTTCCTTTTAACTTTTAGGCAGTTTTCCTGTTCCTCATTTGTCCCGAAGAAGATCCCCAGGGCTTTCACTTTATTTCTAATAAGGTGGGGGGGGGGGGTAAACCAGGGTGGTTTCCCCTCCAGTTTCCTATTTTTAGTATTTCCGTTTTCTCATGGTTTATTTTTGATCCTGAGGCTCTCCCAAAAGCCTCATATTCCGTTTGTAGTTGTTGAAACTAATTTGGATCTTTAATAAAGTTTGTACAATCATCCGCATGTTGGAGCATTTTAAATTCGTTCTGTAGGTTAGGAATTTTTTATTCCTTTAATATTAGTATTATTTCTGATCTTTATACTCAGAATTTCAATTGATATTACGTATAATAGCATTGATAGTGGGCAACCTTGCCTCACTGATCGTTGTATGTCAAATTTTTGGGTTCTCGCCCCGTTTACTTGTACACTCGCAGTTATTTCATGGTACATTATTTTATTCCAATTTAGAAAATTATTTCCAAATCCAAATTTTTCCAGTACTTTTTGTATATAATAATGTTCTAATCTGTCAAAAGCTTTTTCCTGGTCGAAAAGTACCATGGCACATTTCGAATTTGTTGTATTTATAAAGTCTATTATTGTCCTAATGTTAAGTATATTGTTATGTATGCTTCTATTTTTTCCACCGCATGTTTGATTAATGTTTACTATGGTGTTTATTCCGTGCTTAATCCTATTCGCCAAAATTTTACTCAGTATTTTGTAGTCCGTGTTAAGGAGGGAGATGGGCCTCCAGTTTTTTAGGTCGGTTTTGTCCCCTTTCCCTTTGTATATTAAGGTAATCAGGCCCTCCCGCATTGTTTTAGTCATTTTGTCATTTTTTAGTAACAAATTATTAAATAAAGTTTCTAATATTGGTGCCACCTCACTTTGGAATTTCTTGTAGAATTCCGCAGTGAGGCCATCTCGCCCTGGTGATTTCCCTTTCGCAAGTTCTTTTATTGTGGTTTTTACTTCTTCCACAGAAATGAGCTCATCGCACCGTTTCTTGTGCTCTGATGAGATCAGTTCACATTGTGTTGAGTTTAAGTATTGCGTGATTATGTTATTGTCTATGTTTTGAGAATTGTATAATGTTGTGTAATATTTCTGAATTTCCTCTATAATTTCCGCTTTCGTTGTAATTATTTCTCCATTAATGTTTAGTGTGTCTAATTCCCTTTCTCCCCCTTTTCTTTTTTCCTCCCTTTTATATAGTTCCCTACCTTGTTTGTATATCTGGTGAAATTTGCCCACCCTGATTTCCATTCCCCTTGTTTTATATTGCCTTAGCTTTTCTTCTTGTATGGAGTAGCTCTCCTTATCCCTTAAGGGTGTTGTGTCGTCATTTATTAATCTTTTTAAAGCTACCTTCTGTATTTTTTGAATCCATTTACGTTTAGTTGAGTGATATATGGCTATTTGTTTGACTTTTATTTTAAACTTGTCCCAATCTGTTGCAATATCTGATATATTTTTTCCCTCTGCATTCGTAAGTATTTTAGGGATTTCCATTTTTATTTCATTTACTAATTGCTCATCATCCAATATTGAGTTATTTAATCTCCATTCTCCGGAGCCCCATCTATTATTTTTTATCACTATTTCCAAAGTTATTTGTTTATGGTCTGAAATTTTAAAGTCTAATATTTCTGCTTTTTTGTATGTTTTATGGTCAAAATCAGTTACGTAAAATTTGTCTATTCTACTTGATTTATTTTCTCCTGCTGTTACATAATCATGTGTATATTCCGTTCTTAAAAGGTTGAGGTTTCTGTACACATCTGTTAATTTATTTTGCTTTAATAATCTGCCCATTAGGGCAGATAATGCTAGATCGCTGGTTGTGAGTTTCTCTGTGCGATCTATATTACTTCCCACCCAGTTAAAGTCCCCTCCTATAATCAGGTGTTCTGCTGTGTATTTTTTTAAATATTTAGTTAGATTTCCTAAGAAGTCATAATGACGTTCTCTTTCCGCAGGAGCATATACATTTATTATGTGTAACTTATTTAATTTTATGTGAATTACCCTTCCCTTTAGGCTATTATCCTCTATTAATCTTTCCCAATTTTGTCTAGTTCTGTTTCTAATTATCATTGCTATCCCCGCTTTATCATCATTTTGTTGTGCCTCACTATTTACAACTGTGGCTTTCATTTTAGATTCAATTTCAGATATCATCAAGTTTGTAAGTTTGCTGTGTGTTTCTTGTATTAGTATAATGTCCTGCTTTAATTTTATCAGTTGTGTAATTTTTTCCTTATCTAATCCATTAGTATTGATAGATGCAATATGGAAGTTAAGTTCTTCCATTTTCGGTTTTCCAGGTGGCAAAGCACAGTAAATTTCCTAGTAATAATAATAATAATATTAATTTGTATACACTAGTATACACTAGTAACTTTCTATAAACAGTTTAAATTATTGCATTGAGGGGCATTGGCCCCCCGTTAGTCTCAGTAATGTTATCTACGTCCTGAAGGTTCGATTCCTTCTCCAGTACATTTGTTGTCTCGTTTGTCAAGTCATTCGTTACGTCCATTGTATCTGTTGATGTATTCGTGTAGTCGATGATGGCCGTCCTTTGATATAATGGGGCCAGGTCAAAGTCCGGGTCATATTCCTCAAAAGTTGAGGCCGACGGGGATTTGTTCTCCTCCATTTTCCTTCTCCTTTCTCTACGTCTTGTTTTAGTGGATAGCTTGATCCTTGGGAGAGGTTTCTCTGTTACTGTTACGGATTATTCTTAATGACATGATGACAAGAATAACAAAACAAACACAGTGATGCTTTTATCTCACATATGATTCACAGGCAAGACAAATTCCAGAAGAAAATAAAACTTGACTAAATTGACATTGTAAAGAATATTTTTCAGTTACATTAGAGCTGTAATTTCTAATTTCTGGACATTTGTGAAATATGGCACAACCTGGAAAAAAAATTATTCTGTACTAATATTGTTCTCTGAAAATCATCTATTTTAGTTTGGGTTTTCTTTGAAAATAAGAATGTCACAATCTTTACAAGTGATAAAAGACCTGAACACTGGCAATCATTTTGTTTACCATCTCATCGTATCGCTCTCTGATAGGATAGTCTTTGATTTTGTTGGTCCATTCCTCAACCTGCTGAGCCAATTTCGTGTAACTTGACTTTACCCTCATCATGGCCTGGTTGTACTGGGCCCTAAAAATAGCAAAACTTATTGTTATAAACCAATTGAATCAAGTATTCTGCTGTCCAATGTATTTATTGTTTGTGATTGTTGAAAGGTCATTTTAATTGATGTAAGTGGCCATGTTAAATACAGAACACAAACAATGCAAATATGGAACGAATCGCCCATTGAAATTAAACACAAAGACACAGTGGTCCCTTTTAAGATTGCTCTTAAAACTCACATCTTTCGATTGCAGGAACAAACTTAGAGACCTAATAATGTTTTTGTATCTTATATGTTTTCAGCATGTTTTTACGTTTTCCAATTTCATGGTTTTTGTTATTTGTTTTTCTGTAGAATAGTCATATCATTATAGATGTTGTAAAGCGCTTAGAGCTTCTAAAGATTAGGCACTATACAAAGTCCTCATTATTATTATTATTATTATTATTATTATTATTATTATTATTATTATTATTATTTTGTGGGCTTAATTTCTACCACAAGATAGTGAGAAACGATCACTTCTAGTCTTAAATAGTTGAGTAGCGCTATTAGTAACATGGTTATAGTTGTCTGCTATACAACTGGTGTTAGTATGTCTGATATTTGTTCAGCAAAAGAGGAAAAATTGCTGTTTAATCAAATGTCTGTTGGTTTTGATGGCACTTATAACACACTCCTGGCTACACAATTGGCAATTATAACACACTTCTGGCTACACAATTGGTAATTATAACACACTACTGGCTACACAATTGGTAATTATAACACACTACTGGCTACACAATTGGTAATTATAACACACTACTGGCTACACAATTGGTAATTATAACACACTACTGGCTACACAATTGGCAATTAGACTTTTTCAGTCAGACCTTACATTAGTCATCAACTAGATAATGGATTTGGAATCACAAAAGTGCTAATTAAGTTGGCCAGTGTAATAAATGCATTACATGCTAAATGAACCAACAAACCAAGTATAAAAAGTGCCTATCAAAGAGGCACACATTAAAAAATGTGTAACAAAACTTTTGTCACCAAAAATGAAACAAAGGAATATTAACTTAATGCAATCAATGTATTTTCCATACTGATATTTTAGACGACTACCTTGTGTAAACTTCATGGAAAGACTGAGAGAATTTCTTTTGCTTTATAATGACTTATCCCAACTATAAACAAAATCTCATCATAACATGATGATTATAATATTACCAAAGCTGTCAGAAATAGAACTGCTATATTTTTGCTTTTTCACTTATTTGAACCAAATAAGAATCCCTGACAAATACCAAAAGTATATGAGTTCTGGCACAATAATGGTTTGTTTTCACAATCGGCCATCATCCACTTACAGATAATCAGGAGAAGACAAAAGAATAAGCCTTATAAATATGTTGAGAATTGGATTTTAAAAAAACCATGAAACTGTCAAATTTTATAAAAGTTGTATGCCATATTTATCTAAAGATAAGCACATATTCCATGATAAGCCCACCTCCAACTGTCACAAAATTCTGGCATAGATTTACAAAGGATGTCTTCATCTAATAATAAAACCACAACTTACTTCATGACAAATTTATTACTCTAACCCAGCTGTTCTTTTTATTGGAGAAAAACGGTATTACATGTCAACTGTTCATAAGCCGAGTTGATACAACATTGATCAATTGTTTCATTATTTTCTTAAATTTAGATTTGTAACATTTAAATTTATCTGATGGAAATTAATAACAAATTTCTCACAACTATTATGCAATCATCCTTCATCAGGTATGGGATCCCAGACAGCCCACATATAATCACTGACCTTAAATGAGTGATACTTAATATTTTTAGGGATCAAACCTGGGTCCAAAATGAGGTGCAGGAAAAGTGCATAAAAACTGCACTATCCAGGAAAATATACTGTAGTGTCCTTTAAATCTAAAATATGCTTTCTATACCATTATTACTTATCTTGATTAGTGGATTAGTATAATCTTACATCATCATTGTAAGACAAGACTGGTACCTATTCTAATCGATGGGCAGCAGTTTCTTACCAATCAATAATGCATAACAAATAATATTTTTTATTTTTTCTCACATTATAAAAGACATGGGTCAAAATCTCAATGTCATATTTTGTATACTAATTACTGTTTAAACAACATAAAACTCTTGGATGTTTGTTCATGGGTAAAAATAACTCTTTGAAAGTTTGTTCATGGGCAGAAACAATGTCAAGGTTGGGTTTAAAGTGAAGAATTCAGAGAAAATATTTTGTAAGTAGATGTCAGTTCTAACATAATTGGCTCAAATAGTCAAGTTGATAGCCTTGCACTGCACTGCAATGTATAATGGACCAGACAATTGCCATCCACTGCATTGTACAATGGACAAGTTTGGCAAAGTGAAAAAAGTTTGTAAATTGACATAAATAATAGATCTCTGAAATAAAAACACATATACTTTTGTGCTGATCTTGCTATCAGTAAAAAATAATTCTATAAAAGTAGCAATGAGAAAATCACAGTGAAAAGAATGATCTATTGATGGTACCCAGGAAGTGTTATTCAGTTTGATAGATACTGTGAATCAGGTAATGTAAAATACGGGACAACAGCATCAATGTGCAAGAATGAGAAATTCTCTACTGCACTATACAAAGTTCTCATTATTTTTATTATTATTATTCACAATGAAAAGTTATCTACTGTGTTCAACTGAGGACAACATAATGCAAGAATGAGAAATTCTCTACTGCACTATACAAAGTCCTCATTATTATTTTATTATTATTATTCACAATGAAAAATTATCTACTGTGTTCAACTGAGGACAACATAATGTAAGAATGAGAAATTCTCCACTGTGTTCTGCTGACGAAAAAGTGAGAAATTATCTACCCTGTTTTATGAAGGACATTATCATATATATACTCTCTTATAAGAAAGAATCCAACAGAAAAATGCACAGACAGACAGACCCAGATCTGCCATCACATGTGAAGGAATATATGGACCTGTGCAGTTAATTATGATTAACTAATAGAACAAAGAATACAAACCCTGATCTGCAGGTACATTTGCTACAGTATATCAGGATCTTTGCTGTTGGCAGTTGGATTAGAGGACATTTATAGTATACACATTTGGGACGTTGAAAAACTACTGACTCTCTAAGACCACCAATAAATGTTCTATTCGATCTCATTTCATACTCACAAAATATCTGTAACAGCTTTCTCACTGATCTCTCCCAAATCCTTAAAGTATAGTGTATTATCCTGGTATAATTTTCTCATCTCTTGCCGCATGTTACCCAGCTGTTGACGGAATTTTTGAAGTTCAGTTCGAAGCTCGCGTACCAATGAAGATAACTCCTCATCAAGACTCTGGCTAATTTTGTTGTATTTGGCTGTCACCTCCTGACCCAACTCAGACGTAGAGTCCAGGAAGACTTCATTGAAGTTGTTGCCAGAATACTGGAATGCATTTGAGCCTGCAACCTGTGGAAAGATGATATCAAATTACTTCAAATGAACATGTATTAAAAGAATAGAAGTTTCACAAATTAAGCAAGACAATGCCAACGAAAACTTCCTTTAAGTTCAACAACATATTTTTAACAATCACACTGCACTTAACTTTAATTAGCAATCCAAAACAATAACTTACACAAAGCCAATACATATTCTCATATAAATAAACATATTGCTCTGATTACCTCTGTTGTTGTTAAACAAGCTTTCAATACATTTGGTACAAAATTATTAACCAATGTCCTACCATCAAATCCTGTAAAACTTCTGGCCTCCAATTAAGCTTGGCATGCAGAATTCTGTTCAAACGTAGATCTGCAGAAATTTCTCCTTCAGTGGTCCCCTGGCCATCCTGTACGGTTACTATCTTAGATTCAAAGGCAGTGTCACTGGAAATCCTATAACAGACAGACAGGAAATTGAATTATTACAAATTATATGGTGGTGCTTAAATATGTTAAAACAAAACTGTTAGTGGGACAGTAATAGCTGTCAAATCAGTGTCGAAGTGTTTATATGACAAAAATAAAGTCAGATGGTCAAAGAGTGTCAAAGTTTTAGTTTGACAAGAATAAATTTAATGGTCGAAGCCAATATGAAAGATAAAACTTAAGCAGAAACAGTAAATAATGTTAACTCTAAACCAAATGACTAGATAGGGACAAACTTAGCGACCTAATCATGTTTTGTATCTTATATGTTTTCAGCATGTTTTTATGTTTTCTAATTTCATTGTTTTTTGTCATTTGTTGTTCTTTAGTGTAGTCATATCATTATTGATGGTGTAAAGCGCTTAGAGCTTCGTACGATTAGGCGCTATACAAAGTAGCAGCGGGGGGGGGGGGGGAACCCTACAACTTTTTAAGAACAAAATCACTTTAAGCCCTCAAAACGGAAAATAGAGCCTTCCTGCGAATCTCATATTTTAACCAAAAAAATAGAAAGTCTCCATTTGGTAAACGGAGACTTATTGATTTCTTGCTCAAAGCATGAGTTTGCGCGGTGATACTCTATTCGCGTTTTCGTTGCTTAACCGTAAAACGTCGCAACGATGTTGTCATCGCCCCACCCCCCCCTGCTGCTATGGGTTAATAAAAATCATTTACGATTTCTCACGAGGTTTTTTTTACGATTTCAACCAAATATTTGATCGAGTTTTTAGGACTTTACAAACAAACTAATCGCTAACACCGCATCTTGTAGATCAATTAAATTATTTGACTGGTCGGAGAGTCGGAAATTAATTCTCGTTAACGAATTATTATGGCATCGCATGTAGACAGGATTAATTGGGTTTTCAATAATTAGGAATCCTGGAGGAGATGTTGGTGCAAACGAATAAAGAATATATCCCTGCTGAGCTTGATTTGATTGCTCGAGATTAATTTGATAGCTTCCTTCAATTGCATCACATGTTAAAGTGAGCGCAATCACCGTTGAAATATTCACATTGTGCGGGGCAATATGCCTACCGCCACCATCTGGATCATTATTATACCTGAGGAGGACGGTTAAATCTTGTCTTTGTAATATCTTGATAACAATCCTAACACTTCCCTTTAGATCATTAGCGTTATATCTGGGAAACTTGAAATTACGCAGATTGGCTTCTGTGATATTGTAATCGGTTAGGAATCGTTGTTTATTGTCGCTGTTGTCATTAATTATTGTTTGAATAATTAGTTCATGGATATATTCCATGTCAGATATAAGCTGATTTGATATTTCAATGTGTCTTTGCGATTTTGTTTGCCGTAGTTGTTCTAGTTGTGTTTCATGTAATTGATTAATTTCATTAAAATAACCAGTGATGTCAGTTAGCGTTAATGAAATAGTAACAGATGAGTCTGTTGTTCCTTTAGTGATAAAATCCCATTGCAATGTGTCTTTGTTGGTAAATATAAATCCATCAGCGATTTTTCCTTTTTTTATATCAGATAAATTATCTCGATACCTGGGATTGATTTCGTGATATGATTGTACGTCTGTGTGTAAGAAGACGGGGGTTTTTTCCGGTGGTTTTTCAGGCCATCCTAACACTGTTCTTAACGAGCTGTTATAGATATCTACAGCGTATCCCTCTGTGCTTATTTCGATCGACGATGAGAGCGTCGGTTCATGAAGTTTAATAGCTATTTTTGATTCTTTTCCCGTGATTGATTTTATTCTACGCTGAATTTCAGCATCGATTTGCTCAATTTGGTACGATCCGGTTGGTAACGAAATAGTTTCCCACGCTGGAGTACCATCGGGTTTATACCACAAAAATCTTAACGAGTTATTGGGTTGCTGACCGCCAAATGCAACCGATCTGATATTAGGCCAGCTATGATATACTCGTAATTTTGCCAGCGCGATCTCGCGCACTGGAATCGGAGAAGGGACGTTCACACTAAATTGTGGGTTTGTTGATGTTATTGATATCATGCATGTTCGTATCGGAGTGGTATTCTCCGCGATTCGTTGAAGTAGTTCGAGTGACATTACTGTTAACGCTGTCTTCAATTTCCAATTTCAACATCGCGGAGTTATACAACTGGGTCATCGTGGAAAATTCAACATCGGATATGAACGAATTATCTATCGACAGCGAGATCAACTCGGATAATTTCGAGTACGCGTCAAATACCACCCGGTACCGAGCTGTATAATCACTGAGTTTTTTCTGAGAACACGATGATAACTTTTTAGTTATCGCGGTGGCGACTGCCGCAATTGTTGTTGCCGCTGAGATAGCGATTGGAACTGCAATCGGAGCCATCATGGTCACCGTCGACAAAATAACCCCGGCGCTGGCCATCACACCGGACACCGAGTACACGGTGATGTCGATGATTGCTACGCTGCGTCGGTATTTTTTCATTTTTTCACGATAACGCTCAGAAAGTGATTTCAAATTCGCGTAAAATTCTTTCACGGTATCATATCGATATCGATGCGATTGTGATACCTCTGGGACTATTATCGGTTCAATTGATTTCATCGATGTCATTGTTATTTGAAACCCGCTAGTGTTTTCAATTATTCGCCATCGTTAAGGGGCCAGGTGGAAGGGGGATTGCGGGCCTATAGGTTATGTTAGCTTCAGCCGGAAAAATCATCTAAAAATTCTAAACACCAAGTTATTTTTGATCTAATGGTGGATCTATCAACCGCGACGACATTAAAGTCTTGTCCGAGACCCTTCATAATTAACGTCGCGGTGCCACCAGAGTAGGTTTTACCGTCCGCGATTATATTAAATTGATGGATAGAGATCCACGTTAGCCTGTAGATACCATCGACCCGCTTTGGCCTGAGGATGCCATCGCCCCCCGCTTCGACATCCGCCCAGATACCGATGGACAATGTAGTATAAACGTCTCTTATCCAATCCATGGTTCCATGATCGACCGTATACACGATATTTTTAACGCCTATGTCTGGATGCGGAATCTTTATCTTTTCAAAATTTTCTTTTAGTTTAAGAATATCGTCGTAAACGTCGAGATAGGTTTTATTGATTTCGGTATATTTCATCATCGTTCCATCGCGGCGTTTAAAATATGAAATCAAAAGAGGGTAAACTCCCAAACCTGTTTGGAATTTATAATACCCGTCGAGTTCAGAATATGTCGCCGTGATATTGTAACTTTTAGAACCCTCAAAGAAATTATTAACAATTTCACTGGTGAGTTTTTGTTCGTCAATAGCTTTTTTAACTTCAGCGAGGGTTGGGCCTGTCAAAGATGTGGTTTCAGACACAGGTGTTCTCCCAAAAAATTTATCCACGATGGTATTAAGTGTTGTTTGTCTCACCATAAACTTATTAATGTCTTTGAGAGTCATCGTAGATGTAGCTGGGACACCAAAGAAACTATTAGCGACGTGGGCATTTTGAGTATGCTTGCCAATAAACTCGCTAATTTCAGCGAGAGTCATACCTGCCACAAGTGGGGTTCCAAAAAACTTAACAACGACGTCGTTAGTGGGTTTTTGTACCTTTTCAAGATTTTCTATTATTTTAGAAATATCATTGTAAATATCGAGATAATTTGCCTTGATTTCATTTTCATTCATCATCCTTCCCGCATCCTTGTTAAAAAAGAACAAAGATAGAAAGTTTTTAATTTCAGCGAGAGTCATGCCAGCCACAAGCGGGGTTCCAAAGAATTTATGTACGACATTTTTGCGAAAATTATTATAACCTCGTATATAATCATCCAGCTCACGGCCGTGGGCGGCAATCATGTTGTCATGGGCGGTAATCAAGCTGTCGTGGGCGGTAATCCTGTCGGTGATCGTAGACACAAGTGCGCCTGGTTTAAGTTTAAGTTGTCTGCCGTTGGAATACAGCGCAATAGAGTTTCAGCGGCGTCGCGCTGCCGTATCAAAATGTCATCCGCGGATATATTACTGCTTTTCAATTTACCCTGGCGATCATGCAATAGAGTTTTCAGCGGCGTCGCGCTGCCGTATCAAAATGTCATCCGCGGATATATTACTGCTTTACAATTTACCCTGGCGATCTTGAAATACAACTATTTCGTTCGGGTCAACACTTGCTAAATTTAACGTCTCAGCGATTTCATCTTCAATTATTTTTTTTACATCCTCGATAGAACCCGCAGATGTTTTCGCGGTGGGTTTCGACATTGACAGAGATTGTCCCCAAATATCAATCATTATTATAAAGACTCTAGTATTTTCAATTTATTGATTCTCTAAAATTACCTCGTAATTTCCCACTCGTGTATTTATTTACAACCAGATGAGGTGGTTTCTGTGACGATGAAATCTCTGCGAAGACATTTAATACTTCACGGCCGCATATCGGTGGATCATTTAATTGTTGTGTTGGCAGCGTGGAATAAAAAATCGGAAACTCTTTGAGTTTCATCGAAGAATTTATATACCGCATAAACTCGCTTGGCGGAGCTAACCCATATGAATCAAAATAGACAATCCCACGTGGATCAATCGCGTATGCAACCCAGTGAGTTCCCCGATCCGTTACTGTTATCAAGATTGATGATACCGGTTTCAACGCGTTTAGGTTTTCTCGGTAATTGATCTCTCATAAAAAAACCCTCTGAAGTTTTTTATCGCTAGTTTTTTAGCAGCATCAATTAAATCAAAATTGGACATAGGGAGAATTGGGCTTTCAACTAATAAACCGTTCCTGGTATTCTCAGACTGGATCCCTGAACGGATCTCCCGCTGTACCATGAATACGGGGTTCCTGGTAGTCTTAGACCCTTTCCCTTTTTTTATATCCTTTCCCAGTTGCCTTTTTCAACGCCATCCCTGCCGCGGTCCCAACGGCTCCCAACGCCGCCGCTTTCGCCACCGCTGGGGCAGCAGCTGCAATCAATGCTGGTATTGCGGCTAACAATGGAAATATACCACCTGATTTTATCATGTTGGCGACTGCAGTCTTTGAAAATACAATTTGAACCCCTCTCTTATTCTTTAGCACATCATTGAAATGTTTTATTTGACGATCCGTCAGTGATATTTTATGTGTACCGCCGGACATCTGCGCTGGTTTTAACGTTATTGTGGTTCCACATTCTTTAGCGGATTTTGATCGCAATTTCGTGACCTGACCATCAGTCAGCTTGACACTAACAACATTATATGTCATTTTATTGTAAAACACATTTATGCTTTCAATTGATCTAATTGTGAATCGTTTACACATTTTCCACTGGTGTATCAACGATTCTGATTCGTCCGCCAGCCCCTTCTAACAACATTGAATTGTCGCTGAGAATAACAGCAACCGCTCTATAATTAACACCATCGGGATCTATACGAGCCCTAAAATGTATGTCAACGACGGATTGCCTTGTTAAATCAAGATGCTCCAGCGAAAAGTAATAAATCGGATATAGGTTTTTAAAATCAAGTTGCGATATTTGTAAACCAGTATCAACATTTTGATCACGGGCCATAAATGACAGCATCCGATGATACACACGTGCTATGTGGTTAGTGTTGTAATCAAGCTGTATATCCTCAGATGGTTTTTGTTGTCCGTTTATTCTCAGTGAAACCTCCTTGACTCCTAATCGATCAAATATCATATGACTGCGTTCTTGGGAGCCTAATTTATCCCGATTCTGCAGCGCTATAAATATATGACGTGGAGCTGAAACGCCTTGTTTTGATGCCAGGTGCCATGTAAATGTATCAGCAACATTATCCTCTTTGGCATCAGTTGTTGTTGTTAGCCAACTTATCAATGATTTGCCACCTGTGTCCATAAATGAAAGTAGCCGCTCTTCCGTGGTAATTGATGGGGTCATTACTGGCATCCACAATACTATTTTACTCAAAACAACTTTACCATCAGCGGCACCAGTACGCCAAATTGCATCATTGTCATTGCCCTTTCGCACTAACGCGATTGTGTGTTTGGCTCCATAGATGACTTTTCTGACATTTCTGCAGAATCCAAATATGTGATGGAGTGGAATCGCACATGAAAAATATCGTTGTGGTCCGTGCAATGCTCCTTTTCGTGTTGCAAATCCTGAATTGAAATTACCATTAACGCCTCCGAGAATATCAAAATCAGCGCCTGGTCTGGCTCGACGTTCTGGATTAGCCGCTTCTTGTTGATTAGCAACTGAAGTGTCTTGCGGTGTTAACACTTTAATGTATTGAAGGTGGTCAGCGTTATCAGAGGTATCCTTTGCAAACATCATAGACGGACCAGCCGACCTTGTATAATCATCAGAATATCTTGCTAGTCCGATTATTGTTGTTGCAACATCAACTTCACGGTCTATTGATTCAATTTCTTTTCCATCAATGATATATCTTGCACTTTCAAATAACGCCATTATGCCATTATTAACAAAACCAACTCGGACATTATCTGCATATGAGGTATCAGCTGCAACATTTGTTACGAGTTTTCCCTCGATTTCAATAAATGCTTCACATGGCAAAAAGTATTTACTGGTATCTTGAACTTGAAGTTCAATTCGCGATCGTAGGTCGGGTTGTATTGCATGATAGGAATAGTATTGATAATCGCGGACGGAATCGTCCTTGGGTACTGGGGCTTCCATATCAAACGCGGGGTCGGCTGTTCGTTTAAACATTATATTATTCACACTAGTTTTTCAATTGTGAAACTCTTTGTAATCATTGTCGTTTTTGTTTTCGTTTCAAACCACTTCCTGCTATCGCGTTCATGATAGCGCTACCTGTTACCGGCGAATCCGTCAATGGCGACGGAGTCACCGAAGCACCCAACGACGCTAGTTTTTCTTCCACTGCGCTATTTATTGCTTCGCTGATTTTTGCAGGCATCACTGTAGTTGATGGCAGCACCGTTGGTTTCTTTCGCACCAATGATGCTATTTTATCTTTCGCGGCAGAAAATGCCTTTCCGGCAAGATTTCCAACAGCGCTGATTCCCTTATCACGAATAACATCAATGGCCTTCATTGATAATTGTTTAGCTAACGGTGCCACTTTTGGGGCCATTCTTGTAAATAGCCCCGCAATGGTACTGCCGAAACCATCTCCGTAATATGCTCTATAAACAGGCAATCGTGAGTTCACCACGTAGACGCTTACGGGTTTATCATGGTTGTAGTGTATGATCATCTTGTTATAAAACTAGTAGTTTTTCAATTAGTGATCAATCGCTATAATAACCATGAGCGTCTCTGTGATTTTCAACTAATTCAGCAATAAGTTCTCGATATACATCAATGTCCATTATACCGCCGGCAAATAATCGTCTACAGATTTCAGCTGCTTCATTAATTACTTACGGTGAGTTATTTCCGGCTCGTTTCCCTCCGATGAGAACCTCTAACCGTGATATATCACTGAGAATATTACCAGGACAACTAACTAGACCACTACCTGAAATTACTGACAATTTCTGAGATTTAGAAAATCCCTCCCCACTACTATAATCAGGTGCTTCCTCCAGTTTTTCTAAATCCATTCTTTGTAAATAACTAAAAGGATCATCATCATCTCGATCAGATGGTCCAGGCGAAAGTCCAAGCGAAGCTTGGGGTGGTAGTTGTTGTTGAGATTCTTCTTGTTTAGCAGGTGAAAAAGATATTTTTTTGCAGGTCGGTGTCGCCGCCGCTGCAGTCTTTTTGGTTTTGTTTGTGATTTTTGTTCTTCATATTTATTATACACTGTACGCACCATTTTGAGATATTCAATATATGACGCATTGTCGCTGTCAACTTTACCTGTTTCAGTTTTAATTTTGTAAAATATATTAGCCCAATGTTGTATACCTCTTACATACTTGTGCTGTTCTGGTTTTAACATTTTTTTTCTGTTTTCATACGTCGTAACAACAAGTGCAGGAAACTCTGCATGGTCAGTCTTATCAATTGCTGCTAACCCTTCGTTAAATCGCGCGCATAATTCATCTACTATTTTATCATTGGTCTTTTTCGGACCAGGTGGTTTTTTTTGTAACAACGCTGATGTCTTTTCAGTTTCCGCTGCTATCCTTTCAAGCGTATCAAGCAGCGGCGCCTTCCTTGCTAGTTAGCGTTCAGGAATATCTCAGTATATCGCTGCTTCAGTTAACTTTTTCACATCTTTGGTCGCACTTGTTATCGGAGTAAACAGTTGTTCACTTGACACAGAAAAGTCAGTCTGCGCTTGTTGTCGTTTTTGAAGTTTCTCGCGAAGTCTGTCACGAACCGGTATAAACTTTTTAATTGCTGCTAGCCTCTCTCGGGCTAATCTAGTTGTAAGCGATTCACCTACCATATATTGTTTGTGAACTGAGTTTTCAAATGTGAAACTATCACAATTAAAAGCTGAGTTATTAAATAATGTACCATCAAGCTAACGTATCCATCTCCGACAAGGTTAAACTGTACGACGCTATCCGCGAGTGTTTCAGAAATAACATCGCTGGGGGTTTCAGAATTGTAATATCTGAGAACGGCGATGAACGATTTTTGTTAACGACGCGGCAACAACAACAACTACGTGAAAATGGAGGCGTCGCGGTGATTACTTGCTACCACAACCAGATCATCCAGTACGCACATAGCTGCATGAGCAAGCCCAAACTGATGAGTATTCTTTCAGGAGAAAATCCTATGTGAGTGTTACAAAAAACGCTAAAAAAAAATAAATTTTTTACTGAAAAATTTACTGAAGGCCTATTTTTTATAGTAAAGCTCACGTGGTTAGGATACTGGTTTTTCCTCGTTTAATATTTTTCTAAGATCACAAACCTTAGAACTAATTTCAGCTCGTTTTTGATACTCTTGGCCGAGCTTTTGACGTATTGCTTCAACGGTGCTAAATAGCGTTATAAATACATTAATGTCGTTACCGTACAAACAAGCATTGATGGACTTTTGAATTCCTTTCACGAGCCTGTACATCTTAGGTAAAACATAACGACCCTTACTAAACTGATACTCAATGTCTTCATATTCCGAGGCAATCCTGTCACAGTCGAGATCTTCAGATAATACTATCCATCGATTCTTCAAATTTGAGATCTCAGCAATTATAGAATTTACATCTTTGATATCCATTATTTATATAATACATTTTACCTCTAATTATTAAAAAAAATAACACTCATTTGGCAATCTCGCTGGCGTCCTATGACGTCAGAGAGACCCAGAGGTTACTTTATTAACTTAATTAAGGACAGCACAACACGCATCTTTGGAACTCCTTGGTTGCCTTCACATCCAAGTAAGCACAAAGTAACCCGAAACATACATCTCCGGCGGGAGGCCTAACGTGGCAAACGCCATCTTAGACCGCCCAGAAGATATGCTTGGGGGACATCACTACATGTACTTAATTAAGTTAATTAAGTTAATTAAGGACAGCACATACATGAAAACCCCATTTGGCAATCCCGCTGGCGCCCTATGACGTCAGAGAGACCCAGAGGTTACATATACGACAACACATCTTTGGAACTCCTTGGTTGCCTTCACATCCAAGTAAGCCCAAAGTAACCCGAAACATACATCTCCGGCATGAGGCCTGACGTGGCAAAAGCCATCTTAGACCGCCCAGAAGATATGCTTGGGGGACGGCACTACATGTACTTAAGTTAATTAAGGATGGATATTTACAATGAAACGATGATGTGGGACGGCACAATTCCATATATAATCTCCACTCGAGTGTTGCGGCAGATTTTAGGCATAATATATACTTAATTAAGGATGGTATTATTCAATGAAACGATTGATGTGGGACGGCACAATTCCATATATATATATATATATATATATATATATATATATATATATATATATATATATATATATATAGAGAGAGAGAGAGAGAGAGAGAGAGAGAGAGAGAGAGAGAGAGAGAGAGATCTGTGTGTGTGTGTGTGTGTGTGTGAGAGAGAGAGAGAGAGAGAGAGAGAGAGATATCAGACGGAGACCAGATCCTGATCTTGGCTGATTGTTCCTGGGTACTTCGATTACCCGGTTAAATAAACAGTTAGAAAACGTGATATTCAGTGTACTATGAACTATTTTGACCAGTGTATATATTGGATTCTGGAGTAGAGTTTTTTAATTTGTTCTTTAAGGCTACACATCTAATACTACGACAGCATAAACAATATCACTATGGTGCAATGGTCCCAGCGACTCAAAGGACAACATATATATAATGAAAACTTTACTCGAAGGATTTAACCTTCATCTATAGATTATGTTTTCGGGGAATCCATGCTAAGACACTTTCGCTATGTAAAGTCCGAGTGTTGAATCAATCTCTGATTGTGAAAGCGATACAAAAGTTCAAATTGTCTGGTATAGTGGCCTTTATGGATATACGATCTGCACTATTTATTTACGATAAACTATAAAAAATTTATAAACATTTTGGTGAATTTGCCATGTCAAAATGATTTCAGGAGTATCCATAACAAACTGACTTCAGGGTGATCAGTGTGATTTTAATAGATAGGATGAACGATTTGGACTATTTTCATTTAGTTTTAGTCTGCAACCACCTAAGCCCGTTGCAATATAAAGACCAATTGAGGAGATGCTATACAATCTTTTGAGAATGGATCCCTGCGTAGCATTATAGGATGTCAGATAGGCACTAATTTCATCTCGGCAAAGCTAGGCGTCAGAAGAAGATTTCATTTCATAAAAGGTTCATGTACATATGACCATTCCATTCTTCTAGAAGGATAGGTGACAATTATTTCAAGATGGGTTTGAGAGCTGTTATATTGGAGACAACATACACACATCACCGCCAACGTCATTTAGGAGCAGGTAGGCATCATACAAAGCGTTATGACCTTCACACAATATTTATATTACTTTAGGATCAGAAAAAATATATTACCTTTAACATGGCCAAGACTGCTGGCTTGGCGATCACATTCGGTATCATATCGACACAGTTTTAGTTCGGGAAGAACTAGAACTCATCTGAAGCATTATATTAAAATGATTATCCATCATGGAGACCAGTGATGACAACTTGGTCAATAAAAACGCTATTTCGGTCATACTGGGAGCACAGTCTGTACCTTTTTGTGATGCAATTAAACATTCGTATATATATATATATATATATATATATATATATATATATATATATATATATATATATATATATATATATATATATATATATATATATATATATATATATATATATATATATGGGACAAGAAACATGTGCTCAAAGAATGCCTTTGAACAGTATAGGCAATGGTTGGAAAACGGCATAGGCAATGGTCAGAAAATAAAAAGGTATAGGCAATGGTCTGAAAACAAGTTATTATTCCATTTACAACACATAAATATTGATATATGATATCGAACTCAACGGCATTTAAAAAGGTGATAGACAAAAATAATGAACGTGACATGAAAAAGACCATATCGGTATGAAGGACTAATTTCTATTTATTTACAAATTTTGATAGGCTGTGTGTGCGCAAAGACAACTTTGTCAAAAGACTACATTCAAGATAATATAGGTGTTACAAATATATCTAATTTTAAGTTCAGTAAGATGACGATATACATGCAAGCTATAGGCAAAAATGTTAGGTGTGATGTAGGAATACATGAAATATTTAGATCTGATTGCCATTCAAAGTTACCTTTACAGTACAATTTTAAATTTTTCTAAACTTACAGGGTCAATCTACAACGATTGAACGAAACATATTCTATACAGACTAAAGTTTGACATCAGCTTGAAATTATGCATACGTTTAAAATAATTGAAAGTACATTGTGAAGTATTGACTATGATAGTTTAGGTGGCCTTCCTGTTGGTCTTTTAGACTGCGCCGAAACAAAATTTTCTAAAGATTTATTAATCCTCGAATACTGCTATCCTGTCGTAATAAACCAACGGTGTAAAATGAGTTTACAACGATCATAAAAGCCCAGTTGTTTTAAACAGTAACAAGTAAATATGGTAACATATGTAACAAAAGATAATTACAATGAGATGAATTGATAAAATGGTTACATGAGCACTGTACATGCACGCTGAAAAAACAATGAGAATGAATTATCCCGTTAAAGAATGTTTCTGCTTATCATGTCAATGATCAAATGATTGGCAAACATAAGACAGTTCCAGTCACGGACAAAAATATATTTGACATCCTTATTTATTGTTTTCAAAAACAATTAGGACCACGAAAGAAAAACGGAAAAGATCAACGCACTGTTTTAAAAATTTTTTTAAAACGACAAAAATAATAACATACAGATTGCTGAAAGATTATAAGAAAACGTAATTGATATGATGAAACAAAGTCATGGATATGTTCTCAAGCTTCTCAGACCTAGAATATTATGTAATAGAACGGCATACATACATACATACATTCATACATACATACATACATACATACATACATACATACATACATACATACATACATACATTCATACATGCATGCATGCATGCATGCATGCATACATACATACATACATACATACATACATACATACATACATACATACATACATACATACATACATACATACATACATACATACATACATACATACATACAAATCATAGCTCTTAGAACACCTAGCTAGCACGCTAATTTTGTCACAATATCAATATCTAACCAGTATTAAAAAAATCGTCATCGAAAACTATATAAAAATATTCCTTGAAATTAGTTGTGGTTTCAAATTGACAATATAATTCAGACACACCAAAAGTACGCCTAAACCTACTGTAAACTCTATTGTATTCAGCACTGTCATACGCTTCAGTCTGACTGTAAGCACTAATACATTCACCACTACCAAACGCTGTAGGATGACTGGAAACCCGACTAAATCCACCACTATCACACGCTGTAGGCCGACTGTAAACATGGATACATTCAAGATGATAAGATCTTGCAGGGCGACTGTAAACCCTAATATATTCAACACTTAAAGACAATCTAGACCAACTTCGTACTCTAATACATCTACCTCTAAAAGACGCAAGCCGACTGTATACTCTAAGACATTAACCAATAAAAGACGTTTTATGCTGACTTCAAAAACTAATACATTCGTCACTAAAATACGTTGTAGGCCGACTGTAAACCTTAATATATTCACCATTAAAAGATGCTATGGGCCGACTGCAAATCATGCTACATTCATCACTACAAGACGCTGTAGACGGCCTATTTGATAAAGTCTTTCGTTTACAGCATAATGTATATCATGTTTTCTTTTACAGCAAATATAATGTTCTCAAAAGTATATTCCTTCACGTGCAAATTTATCAAAATCAACATTATTAGATAAATTCTCTACAAACATTACTAATACACAGGCACTGGTAAGTAACTTAACGATATATAGGCATGTGTACATAATACTTCCAGGTGTATAGAATTATCATTGGTAAGACATCTCATCTTCATTTTAAGTCATATACTCACTGAAATCTTTTAACAATGAAACAATTTAGTTATAAATGATAAACCAAGTTGGACAAGCAGCGAAATTGTTTACAGAGAAAGTTATGTCAGAGGCACGTTTGTGTCAACCTGACTATATTAATTATATCAGCACGGCTATTTGATATCTGTATCAATCTGGCCATATGATATCTATATCAGCATGGCCATATGACATATATCAAGAAGACATGGCCATATTGTAGCTGAATGAATCTGACTGTATTATATCTATGTCGACATGTCCATTTAATATTTGTTAGAGCTAGGTACCACGAACAATATTTTACCACAGTATATCTGAACACATCAATATGTACCTTAGTATATCGCAGTTATATTAGGGACCTACAATTTAGTGTTTTGAGGGAGAAGCTAACATATTTTTTATTTAACTACTGTCTTTAAATAGCTGAAGAAATATATTTCTCTGGTACATAGCAAATTAATACCATACTATATCCATAGTATTATTTGAATAAATGTCTTTTAATTCTCTTAATATAAAATCAAATACCTCGGCCCAAAGGAAAATAACGACACTGCCCCTATTACTTATCAGATAGAGATATAGATGGACAAAGGAAATCCTATATACTGCCAACTTAATGACATGATATTGTGAAAGAAAATTGTTTGACTATTTATGTTGTAATCTCTCTCTCTCTCTCTCTCTCTCTCTCTCTCTCTCTCGTGTCACCCAATGCTGTTACTCATTGTGACACCCCATGGACCTCGCTCCTGTGCAAAATATCAAAATGGATCTACTATAGACAGTCATTTTTTCTGTCAATCCTCTTTGATGGTGTCCCTAGGTCCGGTTCATTGATTTAAAATATCATTGTGATTTAAATTTGATGCAAGCATGGATATAAAATTCAGGCACTATCTAGGTTCTACAGTTCTATGGCATTAATAATCCAGAGTTTGTATAATGGATTTGTAGTGCCCCTCTTTATCTCAAATCAGTTTGCTTTAAGCCATTTTCCATTTAGGTATACCTTCAATATATCGTTTGTCAAGTTTTCTATTTTTTCTCACTCCATCTTCTTGGTTAAATTAATCCCGTATGTACAGGCAAATTTTAAAAAAGGAAACATGTTTATTTATTCCCTATTCTTGCCAATTTTTTAATATCACCAAGTCGTAAAATATATATAAAGTACCTAATGTGAGACACATAGTATAAATGATTTTCTGACGTTAATTTATCGAATGCAATTTTTATAAACACTGTACGAGGCTAAAATGTCTATATTCAACCACCTTTTCAAATGATATTTTTTCTATTCTAATCTCAAATTATAATGGTTTTAGTCATTGGTTTCTATCTTCATTGCCATTTGACGATACAGTTGTTTTAAAAGTTCAGATTTGTTCTATTAATTTGTATTTACACAAAAAGTTATCTGGGTACTCTATCAGATAATCTCATGAGATGATCATACACAATTAAGTTACGTTAGCTGGATTTCATGTGAAGATTTGCCTTCAAGAGATTTTCCTGCCAGTTCTAAAATAGAGTCACATACTTTATCCCAGTCTGGTTTCAGTGTATAGGCATTTTCATCATGTATCCAGCGTGCCTTCACAAACTGGTTAAAACGTTTGTGAAGAACTTTTGGTAATTTCTTTGGTTCAACGTCCTCTCGAAACATTAATACAGTTGGCTTTCTGTCTAACTGGGCTACTATCGCCTCGTATTCCCAATAATTGCTCTCACAAAATGCTTTTGATATGATGAACATCATCACACTTGAGGCTTCAATGCATTTTATGATTTATTCAATAATAAACCGTCCCAATTCAAATTCTTGGTCACCGATACATACCAAATTTTCTCCATTTGGTAAACGCTCCTGTAAACGGTGACGCAATTCATCGATCACATACTGCGAGACAAAATCATCATCTTTACTGCAAAATGACAAAAAGAGAAGATATTTATTTGGAGGATTGGCTACTCTGTATTTATTGATGAGACGTAGAATTCTTTCAATTTTTCGTTGGCGGCGACATACGTGTCTAATTAAACCAATCGTAAGTGCCAATATGCCAAGACAACCCAATGAGGTGCAAACTGCAATAATAATTATCTTCGTTTGCTCACTGATATTCAGACTTTTGTAATGTTTTTGTAACTATCAAAACAATCTCCTTGTTTAAGGAACATGTATATACGTCTCTATTTTGTATCATTACATCTGTCGTGACAAACCAACGCACGAAGCCCACTGTTTCACAAGAACACAGTAAATCGTTGTCCGTGAATTGAACACTGAAAACTGTACCGTTTGATCCGACTTTTGAACTCGATAGGCTCTCAAAACTTGACTGCAAAATTATCAAAGAAAGCAATCGCATTTTTGCTTACATCCATGAACTCGAGATGCTGAAGATGTTTTATTTAAAAGAAAATTCCTTGCAACTTGTTATTTGCTAAAATAAGTGTTTTCAGTTTAGTATTTTTTTGAAATAAATTTCGAGGAATATTTGTCAAACCATTGGCTGACAAGTCCAGCCACTCAAGAAGAACGTTTATTTGGAATAATGTTTCAAATTCAGGATATTGTTCCATATATGAAAGATTGTTCGCCGACAAATTGGCCCATACGAGTTCGGATAAATGGCCGGTAATATTTGATCCTAAATACATGAGACCGTTATTTGATATATTCACTTCTTGATATGTTAGAAAATTTGGGCTGAAACTTCTATTCAGCCAAACAAAGTTGTTATTGCTAAGCTCCAGTCTTTTACGTATTTCACGCACACAGCTTGCTGAGACGCGCGTTTCACCATTCAATCTGACCTCAAATTCTCTAGAGTCTAAAATGGCATTTAGTTTCAATTGATTGGACAGTACGAATGGAAAATGGCAATCGAAATAAGACAAAACCAGGTTTACACCAACGGATGTCCTCAACCATGGAATGTTTGCGTAACTAATATCAACTATTTCCAAATTTGGAAAAAGATTCTCATATCTCGGCGTTTTAACATTCCAAATACTAAATGCATAGGACATATTAATTACTTGAGTTGTATCTGCAAGGACGTTGGAGAACGAGTCTACGTCTAGGACTGTGAAAAAGGCACGAGTTAAATCAAGGTATCTCAACGGTTTGTTTGCTAGGACCTCAAACAATGCATAATCAATGCTCTCTCCTTGGTTGTCTCTGTTTAGGCTCACTAGAATTAACTCTTGGAGGTTCTGTAATGAATTTGGAATGGACACAGCTTTACTCAGTTGAGTAAAACTGATGCCACCGTTTCCAGACATATTTAAGAGACTCAAATTTTGCAAACCACCAAAGGCAAAAGGACTTAATTTTGTCAAGTACGTGAAATGGATGTGGAGACGTGAAAGTCCAGTGAGATTACCGAAAGCATTTTCCTCGATTTCCTCTATATCTATACTACTGCTTAGACGTAGTTCGTTTACACTGGTCTATGATGCTGAATTGAAATCTTGTTGATTGATGGTAGATTTATTTATCATATTTGTAACTTCTACAAAATGTGTGTTGGATGGCAGGATTTGTGGAATGAATGTTGGGCATACAACGTCGTAGTGGACATTCTTACTACTGCATCTGCAGTTTAACGAGCATGCTTCAGACGTCGTAAGAGCATGGGGCAAAAACGATACTCTGATGATAAATATAACCAACAGCACTGTTTTCAAGCAGGGATCCATCTGAAAGAAGACGTATACATATTTTACATTTGTTAATAGTGTACAAATGAAAGAAATGGAGCCCTTATAAAATTTTAATTAGTACGAAGTTGAATCTTCTGTACCACAGCTACTGATTTCGCACACTTAATAACTTAAATCACACACACATACAGTACATACATACACCACTAACCCCCATTACCCCCCCCCCAAAAAAAAAGCTGCTGAGCTCATACACCAATTATATATATAGGGAAAAAAACAAAACGTTCATAGTAGAATGATGGAGTATATTTAATATGATTAAAGTATGGAAATATTTTACAGAAAATTATAGAAGAGAAAGAGTTGACGGTTTACCAATGCTAACTTTTAAATCCAATATAATTTATCACACAGTAGTAAAACGACTCTAGTTCAAAGAAAGAATGGAAATAACAACTCAAAGATACTGATCAATACTAATGTACAAGTAATACATATGGAAGGTATACAGGTCTATATTAAATACAGTTCGTCTTCTGCTACACCCTCTATATTTTTGCTTGGATTTTAGAGAAAGAAAATGTTTGTACATGTGCTTGTGTAAATCTTGTTGTTGTTGTTGTTGTTGTTTTATAATACTGTATCATGTGTAATTAACTCTGTCATCGACAGTAATTCCGGTTGTAAATGCAGCTGATTTTAAAATTTGCTCTGGCCTGAAAAACGTTGAAGAAATAAAGGACAACCGAGTGTGGTAAACAGGTGGAATCATTATTTACGTAATACATGATCTGTGTGTGTGTGTGTGTGTGTGTGTGTTTTGCTATACTTGCGAGGACTTGAGTTGGGTTGCACACCAACATCTCGAGGACTGTACTACATTTCGAGGACTTACACACTAGTCCTCGAAATGATATATCGGAAAACGGTTGAGAATGATCATATGAGATGAACCACGTGTTTTTGTAAAAGTCCTCACGAAGTTGGTAATGCTTGACATAGAGTTACACTCGTGTGTAAAGGTCACACAATTTGCGGCCTTCCGTTTGGCGCTTTAGAGGCTTGACAAGTGTGCAAACTATTAGCCAATCAGAAGGCGTGTGATCTAAGACTGTCATCCAATCAGAACATCGCTACTCTGCAGTGTAACTGTACATTTTATACAGATAAATGTGACTTTTAAAAAAAATTACTGGTTTAAAAAAATAATTTTATAATAATTTTTAACTGGCGATGCCTGAACAGAGTGCGGTATTTTAAGCCCGGAGCTTCCGTTTGTGCGGTGTCTTGGCGCGGTTTTTAATTTTTTTTATATTGCGTACATTGATTCCATTCCGGCAAGGATTAGCCAATATTCCACTACAGTAAATTCTTGGAAGATGGCAGGACATGCTTAATCAAACTGGTAAGTAATAAAACAATTCTTTTTCAAGTTGTTAACTGTATTCCTCCAAAATAGCTACTAGTTTTTTTTTTATAGCTACGATGTCGTAGCCTCAACTTGATTTGTTGTGGTTGAGTGTCCACGACGTAGGAGTAAGGGTACAACTAGTTTTTATATTATTATAATTATTATTTGTGACAACTTGGTTTTATCCCATTTTCAGCAATGAACTTATATTGATGTCAGTACAGCTCGCGTATATTTTCGGAATTCCACGCAATGCAGTGGTGGGTGGTGCAGAAAGAGCGAGAGACAGAGGGGTGGGGGGGGGGGCTGGCCATCTCTCCATTGTTGTAGTCATTCTGGATGACACCACCGCAGAGTGGGCGTGAGTTAATGTCACAGGCACTTGATTCTGGGTAAATTAATGTATACACTCACCATATAATATGGCGAGTGTATACATTAATTTACCCAGAATCAAGTGTCTGTGGTTAATGTGTATGACCCTGGAGAGAGAGAGAGAGAGAGAGAGAGAGAGAGAGAGAGAGAGAGAGAGAGAGAGATATGCAGATGTATCTGCATCGTTATCAGATGAGTATACACATTTTTCTAGTTCTAATGAACACCATTTAATAGATATGCCAAATCAAATTGTAGATAATACTTAGAGAATGTCTCGAAAACAACTATACACTACTGTACTTTTTTCATTTACAAAAAGCTGATGAACACATTTCGCAACGGTGCATAAAAATACCAGACACCAGAACTAAGACATTTAAGTACATGTATTTCAATACAGCTTCCTGTTTGTGACTATTTAGGCATTTGGCTATTGAGACCAAGAAATGAAATACCGGTACATATAAAACATGAAAATCAGCTTCTTTCAATAGTATATAGCAATTTTTTTCTCCCTAAATTATTAAGCTTATAAGCGAGTATTTATACTGTGATAATCTCATAATCAGTATCGGCAATTTAATAATCGGCCATACGCGGTATCAGCATAATTGGCAAAAAGTGACATCAGTACAACTCTACATTTCATCTGACTGATTGACTTTGTTAGTGGCCATGATTTGCCTTTATGAACTGAGAAATGAACAACATTCTCTATATTGCAGGACATAGTGTATTTGCTGGAAAGAGCGTGAAGAAAAATGATTACATTTTACAATATTAGGGAGAACTGATATTATACAAAGAAGGTAGCCAGAGGGAAAAGTAATACAGGAAAAAACTAGCTGCAAGTTTCCTGTTTTTTTAAGATACTGTATGTGTACTTTATGGTGCATTATGTAATCAAAATGGCAAGTACACCACTCCCTCGAAAACTTGCAAACACTCTTATAACGCGGTGTACAGCATGGAGCCTGATTTTTTCAAAGAAAATATATTTTAAATACCTTTTAAATATGCTGAACATAAGGACAAAGTCTAGACGAGATACAGATTGATAATGATGGTAGGTCAATGTGAATTTTTATCAAGTGTGAATAGTTGTATATTACATTAATTCAGTGACCAAAACTTTGCAAAATACGTAAAGAAATTCTTTGATTCTTCTGAACATAACTTAGCAGAGATATTTCTGTCACATGATATTGCAGGTAATTCATATGAAGGACTTTGGTAGTTTTTGAGCTTTTTTTTATAAAGCTTCTAATTTCTGATGCATAGAAAAATTGCGAATGAGTTGTTGCAAGAACCAAAGACTGATTATCATGACTCCTCTCAACATAGGACTTGATAAATTGTCCTCAAAATAAAGAAACGACGTAAAGCACAAAGTTTATGAATAGATGACATTCAGCATGTTAAATTTTCAGATAACTGGTTTAAATATAATCTCTTTGATTTTATTGACCTGTTGTAGCTTAAGAATCATTCATTTTCGGTTTCTTTTGCAAACCAGTATTTGTCATTATCATTACAAACATCATCATTATCCAAAGTCTGTCCTATTATTCTGCAGTGTTGCTTGTCAATTGATTTGTCCTTTTGTTGATATTTAACCCAGATATGTATCATATCTAGACAGTATGTCATGTGAAGCGAACATTTTCTGTGTATTTTGTTCTATGTATTTGATATGTAGCTTTTGTAACTTCAGGAAATATGATGAAAGCATTCGCAAATAAAAATGATAGCTGGACAGTGTTACATATTTGATAGTCAGGTTCCAGTTTTAAATTTCAGAAGATAGTTTGGTTACCTTGTTATAATATTTTTTTTTATTAATGAAAACAATTGGCAAGTATCCAGTTCTTACATTTTATGTAATATAAAATAAATTTGAAGTATTATCTTTACAGATATTATTGAAGACCTTCAAGATGGTTGTTCAGTGGAGGAAGAAGAACAAAAGACATAATTTTGTGAAGGTAATGTATTACAGTTGATGCTTTTGGAGATTAGCACCGGAAATATGTTGATGTGCAATGCTTACCAAAATAAAAGATACTGGTATGATCCTGACAAACCACTAAGTCTATGAATTCACTATCTTTATGGTTGTCACACACAACAATTTTCCAGATCCTATGATTATTCATACCGGGACACAAAAGATGCTTGCATATTAAGTATATGCACTTATGTAATATCTATTGAAATATGAGTGTCACATGTTATGTAACTGTATCATACTGCAATGTTTGGACCCGTTGCTGTATGCTTATAACTATATTTCAGAGCATAAGAGCACTGATAGAAATATATTTTTACAAAACCACAAGATTTTTACATTATAATGAAAGAAATTACTGTCAGTTACTAACATCTGTACTATAAAAATTCTTTAATAAAATCAGTGATCCCAAACAATTTAACTTTATTTTATGTCATAACTCATTGTTTCAGTAAATGTAATTAATATATTGTTAATGGCACAGTAATCCTTTTGTGATTTGATGTGTACCTAGAGAATGTTAACAACTGAACTTGTTTCTTTCTTTCACTGGCTTAATTTCATATACTATATGGCCGTAATGCTGAGGTTTAACTTTTTACCTAATGTTTACTGTGTTTGTAATTGATATTCACTTGTAGCTGTTGCTGTTAAAGCAAACTAAATAGTATGGTAAACTAATATATTTGTTAGTGTGAACCCAAAATCCTAATTTCAATGTTTCCTTTTGCCAGTATTGGTTTCTTCACATTTCTTAAATGGTAAACAGTTGAATAATTTGTAGCTAACATAGTATCAATGTTTGGTGAATGTATCATCCTAAATGAAGAAGGATTATTTGTTTTGTAGGTAAAAGCTGCAAATCAGTCGTTAAGGCAGAGAAGAAGAAAACAGCAAGAGTACCATGGCTAAAGAAGGATAAGGCAGCTGTAGAAAGATAACCTGGACGATTAATCAGAACAGCTTCATTACTAGGAATAACAGTATGCGAAGAGGCAAAGAGAAAGATGCTTATTCTGGCAAGTCGTCCATGGACCCAGATCAAATATTTTATAAAATATTTAAAATATAAACCTATGTTAAGGCTAAAGAACTAAAACAGTTGCCTAAGAATTTCACAGAGATAATAAATATTTGCTGGCATATAAATTCTGGTGCATCTTATGTAATTGTGCGAAAGCAGCATGTACTAGTAATTTGATTACATATAATAGATAAGTTAGAAAATGAATATCCATGACAAAGACAGGTATTCAATCCATTTTTATTTTTGTACCTTGTGATATAATATGGCCTGATATGAGAGGTTTTCGGAGAATTGTAGCCTGCATTAAAGTTAGACGACAATAGTGATCATACTCCTTGTACAAAGGCAATGCACCGTTCCATTATCAATTGATATCACTGTCAACAATTCCTTCTAGTCTAAATTATTTTATCCATTGTCTCAAAAACAAAATCGTTTGCAGTGTTAATTATATGCTCATTAAATATAGTAATGATTTAGTCCGGTCACTCTTGTCAAAACCGGTGTGAGCTTAATGTTTGGCAGACCAGATCAAATTGGAAAATTAGGCTACCTATAGGATATTGGGAATATGTTACCATGTAATGCCAGGTGCTTAATGGTGTTGGTTTCTCAACCAGTGATGCATTTTGTACAGAAGTGTCACTTAGAGCAACAACTAACATGAGCAAATATAGAAACCACGTGCATCCAAACTACAGAAAGTGCAAATACTCTTATGTGTTGGGCATGGAGAGGTTATTATACATAAAAATTAAATTACACATTGTGACCAAATGGTCATTTCAGATTTTAAATTGATTATTTATGGATATAAATATTGTGATTACTTAAACTTAGAAACTGAAGAATTCTGGTTTGTATTTAAGTTTACATTGGCAATTTAGTTTATTACTGTTTTCTCTTTCAAGAAAACTTGAGATGAAAGGGGCAGTAGTAAGGTATAAAATACCCTCTCTCATCCAAACAGAACTCTGGAAAATATATTTTAGCATTAGTGATACAATTTCCCTGTTGCCATAATCCGAAATACATACACATAGCTGCATTTTTTTTCAGTGCACATTTTTCAGTGATTCACAAATTCACGCCTTTATGCAAAAAATTAATTAATTCCCCAATTTTCAATTATTTTAAGTATTTTTTAAATTAACTGATTTCTCATTAAACGCTAGTTATGATATCAGTAACATTTGTTTTGTTTTCCAATTTCATTTTTTTTTCTGTTGTGTAGTAATATCATTATAGATGGTGTAAGGTACTTAAGGCTTCGAAAGATTAGAGAATTTAGGCGCTATACAAAGTCCTCATTATTATTATTATTTATTATATCGGCAGTTGCTGAATAGGTCTGGTACAACTGGTCGTGGTATAAGTGAACTATAGCTGATAGGTACTTTTTTATCCGGTAGCAAACATTTATATACATATATACACAGTGGTCCCACTCTTGAACGGCCCTCCCTGACCAGTAGCCACCTGCTTCTTACGAGCAGAATCTCATGGCACCAACGAGTTTGTATTCAATTGATTATCTCTATCATCGATCCATGTCTCCCAGTGTCAAGTTTCCGTTAGAAGTGTTGACTAAAGATTAATAGTACATGTTCATTATCAATAAAAGGCTTTGTTTACACAAAATTGGCTCATTAATGTTTTGATAGAGTTTGGGGCTTAACACATATGTTGAGTTCTTCTCTGATAATTATAACTAGTTGTAATTGTTAAGATCATAACAGGGTCAGCATAGGCTATAAATAGATTTTGTGCATTGGCACACACATAGAACTTTGAAGGAAACATGGTACGATACAGAGACCGAAAAATCATGTGACAATACAATTATGGCTTCCTTTATGAAAACTGCATTTCTTCCACTTGACACAAGTTTTGTCTGCATAATTAAATCACATACAGTTAGCAACACCAGAATAAATCATTATCAGATATTAACAAGTCATCACGTTAACAGAGATGTATGCACAAAGATGTAAATGACGTTTTTGAATGTATTTTCATTGCGCATGACACCAATACCCGCTCGCATATCACACTTAGGTCAAGATATAGAACTATTAACATATCTTCAGTTGAAATAAGTTTGTTAATATAACAAGAAGAACATTTAATGATTAATGTTACATTTAAACTAAGATATTAAATGCTTTGAAGTATATAGCTTTCAAACTATGTACATTACATATGCTTCTAATAGAAATGTATTCCCCCTTCTGGAAAGGCCACCCGTCTTATAATTCCACTTTCAAGGTACAGAAGGGATGGCTGTATAAGAGGGGGACTACTGTATATAAAAGATTAGTTTTACAAATGCTTTAGGTGGCCCCAAGTGGTCTAAAGCGCTCCCCATTATTGTTGGATTGTGGTCTGAATTCAAGATTTACTTGCCTCCAAAATTTAAGAGCTTGACAACATGTCAATCTATGAACCTCCGAAACTAACGATTTGACAACGGACGTGCTCCATACGGCATGAGCAATATTACTTTGTTTGTTTGGTTAGGATTTTTAATGTAGCTTTAAAAGAAATTCAATCATTTTGCTACGATGCCTGCAGTGAGGCAGTTTATAGTGATGTCACTGGGGCATCAGGCCACAGACATGTCATGCTTCACAGTCACATTATCCTGACAACCAGTCCTAACACTAACCTCTTAATGCTGAGCTTCAAGCGAGGCAGCTGTTAGTACCATTTGTATAAGTCTTTTTTTATGACTCTGCCGGGGATCGAACCCACGACTTCCCACTTCCACGGCGGACACTCTAACCACAAGTTAAAACTAGATTATGTTATTGATGATGGGAATGGAATATGTTTGTTTACCTCGTGATATGGGAATGAAAACTGGTAGTATTATTGGATACAACAGCCATTTGACACGCTTACATACGGACCTGGTAAATAATACAATACCAGTGACTGAAAAGCAGTCAGTAACAATTCGTAAAGAAGAGAATGTGATTAGCAGTTATGATGACAAAAGGTTAAAAATGGTGAGAGATTGTAATTGGTCTATTCTTATCTTGACAAAAGGACAATCGGTGAGAGATTGTAATTGGTCTGCAGTTAAACAGCTGATGATTAAAAAACAGAACTAATTTACTTTATTCACGAAGCAAATAAACAAGTGTCTATGGTTACGTATGTGGTTGCATGATCTGACTGAATTTACTTCTGAAAATAGTTTTTTTCTTACCTATATTATTATTTTGTGTTCATTCCTTTTGTTGCCAAATGTTAAAATGAGTTAATTACAAGTTAATTACGGCCAAAAATAATCAGAATAACATCATCAGTTAATTAAGGAACAAGTTGTCCAGCTTATTTTAAACGTCATCTTTTTTACGCTTTCAGAAATAAACAATCAGTGATGCTTGTGCTTTTAATCTGACTCGAACAAATAATGTCAGTATTTAGATCTCTTGGTTTACATTGTGAACTGGTGCCTATGTGTCACCAACTGGTGCTTCATACATGCCAACCATTACGCTTTTGGCGTAATCATTACGCTTTTTGTCACTAAATTACGCGTTACGCTTAAACGTATATGGATTACGCTTTTTCGGTACATCAACCTCCCCCCAAAAAATCAATTATTTGTTTTCTCGTTATTATTAAAGTTCCATTAATCCCACAGACCGTATTTTAGAAAAGACGGCTTTTACGTAACTACAATATAAGAGTACGCTAGACCGTGGACTTTCGTAATAGTATCATGTTCTATTTATAGCTAACCTGGTTCTACTGTTGGCCTCGATTCTATTTATATTTATTTATATGCGTAGTGAGGAGATAGCAGACTGGTTTTCCAAATTTAATATTTACTCGCAGATACCATATTCTAATTCATATTTATTGCAGCATCAGTCTAAATATATTTTAGCGCTTAAAAGTATATTTTATTTTACTCTATGCATTTATGTGAGCAAAAATATCCCCTTTCAAACATTTCCCAGATAAATTAGAAAAAGGCAACCGAAAACCCCCGAAACAAAATATAACAGAATCATTGTGTAAAGCTAAAAGTGTTACATATGAAAACTTGAAACAGTAAAGGATGAGCAGAGCAAATAATCGTTGTTTATTGAAATTTTAGCATGTTATATGTGGATTACGCTTTTTCCGCCTGGATTCCGCTTTTTACCACTTGGATTACGCCAATTCCTCGTCAGGGGTTGGCATGTATGGTGCTTATGTGTCACCTTTACCCGTCCATTTCCTCCTATAAGACATTTTACCAAATTTATTATGTTTAGACCAAGGGTTTTCTGATGCCATGCAAAAAGATGTATTTGCTTGTTGCAGGTGTCACACCTTCTCGTTGAAAAATCGTTTCAATCTTTCGCCAAAAAGTAAATTTTGTTGTTATTAAAAATTTGTATTTAAAAGTATTTTATGAATCTGTTAAATGTTCAGTTAAATGTTTTTTGTTTGTTTGTATTTTAACAGTCCGTAAAATGTATCGCAATTAGTTTTTCTTAGTTTATAGTTTTGGTTAAATAGATGATATGTTGTACCTTCCTCACTTTAAATAATATGCGATATCAGGTTGTTTAATAAATATACTTGCTTACTTTAAATAGTTAGCGATTACAGACTGTTCAACAAATCCCACTGCATACTTTTGCTTCTTTGTGATAACAGGTTGTTGAATAAATATTGTTGCTTGCTTTCAATACTTTGCGATTACATATTGTTTATTAAATACCATAGAATAATTACTTTTCATCTTTGTTTTGTCCTAAAGGCATATAGCTTACTTCTAAAACCACTTTATTTTTGTATTCAGCTAATTACACGATCAGAGTTTTTTTTGTGAGGAACACCAAGATATCATCTTTTTGTAGTTAAGTGTATCATAAAACATGGTCATTTTAAAGTGTATCTGTTTCTACAGGTCTGCGCTAATACAAAGAAATCTATATCTGCCATGAAAATATAATGCTCTTAATATGTTGTGGTTTTTGGGCTTGCTGCAGTAGAAGACTTAATTAACTAATAAAATGTTTACCTTTAAATGTTTTCTTTGGAAATGATATATCCTTTCGAAGTTTAATACATTTTTCTTTAGAGTACCAATCTTTGTACTTGCTTCCTGTTTTTAAATTGACCCACCAGTTAACTGTACACAACAATTTTCATCAGTTTTAAGAAATACTTTTTTTTTCTTCAAAAGTTACGTATTTCTTTCTTTGCTTTAAAGTTGTATGGATTTCTGTGGATGATTTCAAACATTGTTCTTGAATATGCTGTTCTATGTATCTATTTTAGTTTAAATCCTCACTGAACATAAAATTGGAATTCTGACAGTGGCTAACGTATGGACTTGGTTTTGTTTGTTTTTGTGGTTTTTTAAGGTACTTGATAGTTTAGGTGCTGAAGGCTTGGTACATTTTATCTTCTAATAATTTCATTTTGATTTGTGACAAGTCAACCGATTTAGGGAAGTGTTATTTTTCTTCTTCTTCATCTTCTTCTTCTAGTGGAATGGATACTCTCTAAAATAGTAGTGCAAATGTGTCAGTCAGTGTCTGCGTGGGTTCGAGTCTCAGATTGGGCCAATGTTTGTACGTGAGAAAGCTTGCCAGTAACGTCTCGTGGGTCAGTGGTTCTTTCCAGGGGTTTTCCTGGGTTTTTCCTCCACCATTAATAATGGCTGCCATGTATAGCATATCGTGTGGTGAAAAATAGTATTATACCCTTCAACAACAACAAATGCTTTTAAGAGAAACTGGTGCCCAGCCAAAATGTTGTTCCTCACATGCACCTGCAACTAATCTTGAAATTGTCTCACCATTTTCTCTGACTCTTGTTACCACACTTTTACTTTGGAAATTTGTTTATTGTCCATGTCACGTGACTATATGACCTAATTTACATGTAGGTGGCGAGATTTGTATAGTCATGTCATTGGGACAAAAATGGCCAGATCCAGGTCAAATTTCAGCAAGAACGCATTTTTATCTCACCTGTCAGCAGATTAAAGACATGACGAATGCATGTTCATGATTTTTGAGAAAATAAATAATTTTCCTATCGATTTCAAGCAGTTATATCTCAAGGAAAGGTCTTTAAAGTTTGCTATGCCAGCTAGTAAGAGGCTACCCCATTTTGACACCAAATGGTGTCGGCAAATTCCAACTTTTTCGATAGGGAATGGACTTTGACCCTGCACCCCACCCCACCCCATAAAACTCCAAATATAAAAAAAATGGTGTGGCAAAGGACAGGAAACTCGGAATAGTAAAAGGAAATATATTACGCATACAGTGAAGTTTAGTTCGGAATATACCAAACACTTGCCATGCATTCATTTGTATCGACAAATATTCGCAGACTCTCGGATCACTTCATGAATTCATGTCAAAATTCACTAATTTTTATCACCATTTTCACAAAATTGTGAGTCTGGAGGGTTGGCAGCTATGCATACAGTGTAATATTCCTGAAAACAGAAGTTGCTATTCTACATTTCACGCAGCATTACAAATTTTATCCTATCTGTAACTCTGTAAATTTTCAGGTCAATTGTGGCTAAAAGTATCCTATTTGTTTTAGATATTTGGTGTGAAGCAAATTACCGGCAAGTTTTTTTAGCTACATTTAACTATGCTGACTGGTAAATTTGTGGAGTTACAGCTAGGATAAAATTCATGTGTGTATCAAACAGTAGTGAAACAAAGTTGATGTATTGCTCTAGCCTTGTCTTATACTTGGCATCTACTTGTTTATGAATGAAGGACAGAAACTGGCTTCACAGTGACTTATAGGCCAACAAATAAGATAGATTCTCCAGTTGTGTTTATGATGTGTTCTTAGATTTCCGTTTGGTCATTTGATTAATTTGCATCCAGGCCAAATATAAAAAAATGTTCAGATATATAGTTTTGTTATTTGCTTTTTCTAAATATATTTCTTAAGCAAATATATTTTCGAGGCAGTGAAGTTCTTTTGCTTTTTGTCACTCATTAAAACACATTGAAATATTGCCAAGTTTCAAAAATATAACTTTGAATATTGCTCAGAAAATAGTGTAGTCTCTGACATCATGATTACTTCAGTATAATACTTATTGATTGTGGTTTCTTAACATGATGTTTAAATTGTGTTGTTTCAAAATAATAAAAAATATTACAATTATGTTCTTCCTGTATATATTTTTAATATTGGTTTGGATTTTAATTTATTTTCTCATAGTACATTAAGACATGTTTACTTTGTTAAGAAATAAAATGCAGTTTTGAAATGGGATATTGCATCTTGTAAATGCATGTACAGTAAAATATCTTTTCTCCAAATTAAGTTTGTCTGAATTTTCTGAATGCAAAACTTAACATTTTTCAGATGAATTGGTTTAGGCAGTTGTATTTGTCATATGTTTAATATGTCAACCAATGAGATTACGCCACATCTATATTTTTTACATGCATTTTAGCACCAGTTTTGAATGTATTCAAAGGTCTGCTAGCCATTTCTCATTTATTATTAATATTCTGCAGTTTGGACTCAAGGGGACAATCTAACTGGAATTATGGTACAGCTAACTTAAATTGTGTTTGCTTCTTTCATTAAATAAGTAAAGATGAAATTTTTTGAATTACTAAAATGCATTTACGCTTTACGAAGGAAATTGTCTTGCTTCCTGATGTTCCTTCCAAAAACAAATTGACAGTGTGACGTTTCATCAAGGTTGGAATGAATTACCATATCTTTATATAATAGAGACTGTCCATGCAGATATTAATGATAAATAAGATGATGTTTTCATTTAACAATGCAGCAGTATTGCATGTCTTCCTGTGATGCCATTTTTTGTCAAGACTCCTCCACCTTACATGGAAGTTGATGTCCTTTCATTCATCTGTCAATACCCTTTAATTACCTTCAATGAAACAGTTGTTTTACTTTATTTCACTTTAATACCCTTGTAACCAACATTTTGAATGTTTGTGACTGGACTTAATATGCAGGCTGTAGCCAGCTTCTTGTATTTATTCAATAATGACATAGATAATGACTGAAATGACTTTATTTGGGTTGCATCTTTTATATTAAACATTTTTGTCGAGATGAACATTTACTTTATGCAATGAAATATGTGTTATATTTGTACATGCTTCACTCAATTAAATTATAATGCAATTTAACCATTTAATGTTTTTTTTTCTTTTTCTTCTCAACTTCCTACTGTTTTTTATTTTTAATTTGTTGGTTTCAAACAGTATTAGATAGGTGGCCATAGCAGTTCAGTAGGCAGATACTGCATTTTGTAATCCAATGGTAATGAGTTTAGTACACTGGAGATAAAAAGCAAAGCCTGATTTTACATCCTAAATAAGAACACTGTGACCAGAGTTGTGCTCAGAAACGGGCAATGTACCTGATAATAAAAGACTGAAAAGCTCCTGTGTCCCTTATTTTAATTGGGATAGTTTTGGTAGAATTGCTCACAGGTGATAAAGAGCCTTTCAACATAAATGGCTTATAATTATCAATCATAAAATCAGACTGATTTGTTTGATCCAACAAATTGATTGCTTTCAGTACAGGTCTGTGACATTGGCCTATTAATATAGGAGCCTTTGACTAGTCTGTTTCAATTATGTTGCTTATTTTTCAATCTCTAGCAGTCAGAAATAACATGCACTTTCTTGTTGTAATATAGATTTATACAGTTTCCATTTTGAAATTTTCTAATGTGTTAATATACGTCAGGTACCAACTCTTCACTCCTCAAGATATGTACCTGAAGCACATCATTATTAAAACTTTGTTGCAATGGCAATGAAGTGTAGATTGTATTAGTTTTGCCAATAAGTACACTTTGTACAAATATATTTCAATGCTGTCTTGGCCATATTGATCTACTTCCTCTTCTCTAATAATGTATACTAACCTATTATTTATGATTGCATCAAAACACAATCATGTATGTAAACGAAGAGTTTTCTTTTCTTTTCACTTTCCAGTTCTAAATATTTAATCCAACTTGTATTTCTCCATTTGACTTTTCTCTCTGTATTTTATCTCTTCTTTTTTTCCATTTGCCTTATAGACCACCCCGGTGGTTTAGTTGCAAGAGTGTCAGTCCTAGATTGGGGTGGGGGGTGCTGGTTTTAACCCAGGTCGAGTAATATACCAAAGACATAAAAATGGCAGCTTTTGCAATAGATGCTCAGCAGTAAGAGTTTGGCACTTCTTATCCTGGTGTTAGGATAATGTGTCTTGTTAGGACAGCAGTATGATACACAAGTGCTAGACATCACTATATACTGCCACGCTGCAAACCTTATAATGATATGACTGAAAAATTGTTAAAGCTATGGTAAATATCCAAATCGCACACATGCACATAACTCAATTTGCATATCTTCTCGCTCTCCTCTTTCTGCAACACTCTCTTTATGAAATTGCACTTGACTTTCTCTTCAAATGATATCCATTAGTGATGCAAGCCAAATTCCAATACTGAACTAGATATGTAAATAGCTTAGAATGTACTAATGTGCCAACATTCTTCATGTCTCGGGGGGGGGGATATAATCCAAACATCTTTAATCAGTTCACTACCATTCCAAAATAGTCATTTAGTCTAATATGTAAATAATAAGAACCTTGAAATTCCAGTTCATAATTTAAAGAAATTAGTTTCTTAAATATTAACACATTAAACTCTAGTGTCGACTTTACGGGGCAGAAGGTAGTAGCCTACTTCCAATGTTTGCAGTGTCATGGTCATGCATGATACTCTAAAATGGGTGGTATTATAGAAAGGTAGACAGATGTAGCTCTACAATGATAGCAAATAATCTGGACCTTTTAATTGCAGTACAAAATACAGAGAAAGAAAACCTAAGTTTTTGGACCCGTTTTTTTTTTTTTCTCGCCCAAAATTCGCCCATGGTCGGATTCCGAATTTGTGTCCATGTTTTAGACTTTATGGCCACAGATCTACGGCAGACAATATCTGAAGCGCACATAGACCGGTAAACCTGTGCAAAAAGTAGGATAAGATGGACATTTTGAATAAAGAGTCTTTTCCATACGAAAATTATGGGTCTGTTAAGCAAAAGAAAATAATCCATTTTTTCACCTTCTGCCTATGCGCCAGCAAACTAACCAAAGAAAAACATTTTCTTTAGCACAACTAGCCATTTGTCTTATGGAGCTTGGAAGTCGATGTATTAGGATGTATTCAGAAAAAGTCCCCAAAATGTGTTTCCAACTCACATTGCATGCGAAAACAACAAAAACCTCCAGGGGTTAATATGCAACCCAAATTGAGTCCTCAAAAACTGATGTTATTAAGACATGCAATAAGGAAGATCTATTTCTTTTTCTTTAAATGCCTAATCAATCAACCTAAACACTTGCAACTTAATCCATATTTATTATCTATTGTATAATTGTTAACCTGCAAATTACAGAAGGCTGATAACTCTTTATTGTTGGAAAAAGAAGTAAATTAAAATAAGTGTACTTAACTCCTCCGAATTCAACTCGTGAGAGAGAGTTTAAATGCATATCGCAGACTTCATGGTGACTAGATGATTATTTTTAAGAAAATGAATAAGCCAGTGTTCTGAAAACAATTAGTATTTAGAACAAAATATTTTTCCTAAAGTCTAGCTTTCATTACTGCACATGTTGATATAGTAGCATATCATGGCGTATATAAGTGAATTTAATAACGGTTCCAAAAGCAAGTTAAATGAAGCCGTTAGAAGACAAAATATTTAATGTTTCAGTTCGATGTACTTTAACCTCCTTTCTATCTATACTCTCTCATTTCTAAATATTTAAAAACCATACCATATTTATGTATGTATATAAAGATGCATATATATGCATTCTAACCCTTCCTTTCCTTTTCACATACATATTTTATCTTCATTTATTATTTACACTTTTTGATAACTTTAATTATGGGCGTATGATTTTAAGGCATAAACAAATAAAAAATGAAGAAAAAAATAACTGTAAAATAATGGAACGCAATATCCTTAACATTATATGCTGCATAATATTTAAACTTTTGTAGTGATATATTATCATATAATGAGTCAAGCGCAGATTTCCCAAAGGCAACTTCAGTTCCAGTGAATTTACATTGGGCAAACTGCCTTATGGCATTTGAGTTGCTTTGGTGTAAAATTACATTTTTAGAAATCACATTTTTTATTTTAATAGATGAATTGACAATTTTGATATAATTGCTATTCTGGATGGTAGTTTTCATTGTGTCAATAAAAGAGGTCATAAAGTTGCAAAACAGTGCCTGAGATTTAGGTTTTTGCAAAGGAACTTAAAACTTATATTTTAATAAGATTTGAACATTTAAGCTCGTGTATCTATTTATCTATCTGTAGTTTTAATTGCAGATAAATTTGTTCCTAAACTTTTAAATATCTTCTCATGTTTTTCCAGGACAGGTGCAATAAGAAGTGAAAAAAATTCAGGTCCTCAGGTTGATGGAAGTCTTTGATTGTGTGTAAATTAGTCCTCACAATGACGTCCTCACAATGATGGCAAAGTCAGAGCAGTCCTCGTAATGCATAAAGAAGTATATGGCAAAAATGAAGTGATACAGATATTGCCTATCTTAAAGTTAAGCTTACTTTCAAATTTCTAACAGATACTTTCATTCCTTCTTATGGTCCTCGAAATGTAGTAATATGTCAAGGTCCTCACAAGTATATGAATACACGCATGTGTGTGTGTGTGTGTGTGTATTTTTAACGTAGTCTTAACAATTGTTCATTCATATCGCTACGACGTTTGCAGTGTGGATTTGTATAGTGATGTATATCACTGAAACATTGTACAGACAACATGTAGCATCATATCCAACCCAGGCATCCTATCATGACAACGGGCCGTCCAGTCCTAGCACTAACCTATTATTGCTGAGCAAATAGTGAGGGAGCTTCTGGATTAATTATTATCAGTCTTTTGAATAAAAGGTTCCAACCCCGCGGTCTTCCGTATCCGAGTCGGACACTCTAACCACTATACTACTAGAGTAAAAAGAAGAATGTTATGTTTAACGAAAGGGTTCTTTTTTGTTTACAAAATCTAGTGTAATCTGCATTGTTCATAAGAACAGTCTGCTGAAATTTCTCATTTAAGACTGAGGTCATATCTAATCTTAATTTGAAGGTGGAAGTTGATAAACGCTGCATTTGTTATGTAATTTTCCAGAACTAGCCAATTTTCAATGCCTTATATTTTTGTGGTTCTTTATTCATTTTGTTTTACTTCTCGAAGGTTGGTGTGTGAATATACATGAAATGGAAATTTATAAAATAATGAATGTATAAGAGTTTGATATGTATTTTTAATAAAACATTTGCTAAAAGAACAGTAATATTGATTAATAAGTATTTTTGTTAATATATACGGTACAAATAGCCACTATTTTCAATGTAGCCTTTCTAATAGACAGAAATTATAAATATAATTTTAAATTGTAAAACAATGTATAGAATGGTCTACTTTCGTAACCTAGTCGCGGAAATTTGAAGCCAAGAAATCAGCTCCTTAACTTTATGTAATCTGATAGTTTACCAGTTGAAAGAATTATTCAAGGGAGATAACATAAGGTATAATTTACGAATACGAATATCTCAGCACGATAAACGAGATGACAATGTAACAAGATTACCAAGGTCAGAATAATGAAAGCTTAAAATGTATGAATTATTTTCTAAAACAGAAACGATTTCATGAATTCGTAAATAGTTGAAAACTAACTAAAACGAGTATATCGTATAAATAATGTATATTTCCAAGATACAACTCTCGTCCCTAAATCTTCACCATCCTCCAGAGGCGACAGAAGCACAATACATGTAAATAAGTAATAGCCTATCAGGAGTATGAAATCTGAGTTGTTAATTATTCCTGTTGTTGTTTAGGGTTAAGCATTATTTGTTATGGTATTATTGACTAAACATGTATGACAGTAAAACTGTTGGAGGAAAGACCAGAAAAAACCCTGTTAAGAACCATTGACCTTCGTGAGGCCAGTGGAAACCGTTCACATACCCATATTGGCTGGGTACTAGACTCGAATCTATACATACAGAAGTGAGATGGCAGTGATTTGTAGATGTGATGCTTTTGACCACTCGGCCACCTGAGGCCACGAGTTTTGAAATATTTGGAGTGTCTGGACTATGGCAGATTTAGAAAAAAAATTGCACATTAGGAAAAAAAAGAAGTTAAGATATAAAGACAATGCGAATTTGTATCGATAAAAAACCAGAGGTATAAAAGAAAATAATTACAAAAACATCTTCGTCAAACAACAGAAAGGTTCTTATTAAAACATGTAATACAGATGCTACAATGCAGACAATATACTGGTTATGTAATGAATGATATCACGTAGGAAATGACCCAAGAAGACATTCAGTGATATAAAGCTGTTTTTCGCAATTAGAAAAAGCTGAAAAACAAATAAAACTTCAAAAACTACGAGCCGAGATCTTGAATAGAATAGAAGGTAATAACTGTTGATGCAATATGAAGATATTTAAACTATATTTAAACTTTCAAGTCACAAAGAAGGTGCATTACCAATTCACTAACCTAATTAACTATGTACTTTTCATTGACTTAATACATTAACCTGACGAGGACGCATTAAACTAATTTTCACAAATGGCATTTATATGAAACAATTTAAATCGAGCGCCAAAATGTTTTAAAAGTTTACTACATGACTGGAGACACTTTAATTGAAAAGCAAATACCTGATTGATAATTGTACCATAAAACGTAACATCATGAATTGTATGAGCTTACACGTGTTGCTGTGTAAACTGTGATGAATAGCATGACAATATTTGAGTGGGCCCCTGAGTCTCCGAGTAATCTATGGTCAATACAATATTTGAGTGGGCCTCCGAGTCTCCGAGTGATCTATGATCATTGCAATATTTTTGAGTGGACCCCTGAGTCTCCGAGTAATCTATGGTCATTACAATATTTGACTGGACCCCAGAGGGTCCGAGTAATCTATGGTCATTACAATATTTTTGAGTGGGCCTCTGAGTCTCCGAGTGATCTATGGTCATTACAATATTTGAGTGGGCCCCCGAGTCTCCGAGTGATCTATGGTCATTACAATATTTGAGTGGGCCCCCGAGTCTCCAAATGATCTATGGTCATTACAATTGCATGGTACACATGACCAACTACACTGACACATTACTTGATTTAAATAGCCAGGACATTATACTACATATAAGTATCCATTGACTCGGGTACACTTCGTTGGTTTATAAAACCTAAACATTTATATACTTTCATCGAAGAGATTGTATAACACTATATTTCAATGACTATCAATCTTTTTTCCATATCAATCAGCATCAGAGATAAAGAAAAAATAAGTGAGATTTTACCCAGAAAGTATATTCTCTAAAGTATGTTATGTAGATAATAGCAAACAGGAGAGTTATCTATTAGACGTATTAGTGATTCTCTGTTTAGACAAAAACAGATGAAAATGATGTCGCTCTTGATCAACAATTCACAATTACTTCCTTTGTGGAAGACAAAGGTTTTCTCTGTTTCGGTGTTACTTCTTTGAACAGACTTTTTGCAATCCTACCCAACCTGTTTCAAAACATCTCGATGCAGTCAATACATCTAACGACTAACGATTTTGTATCATTTATCAACTGACTTTTGAAACATACAAATCCATGATGGAGTGTATTTATATGTATTCTGCATGATATTATTTATCTGCATTCTGCATGATATTTCTGATCCCAAGCAGACTGCGTCTTCTATAATAATAGATCCTTGTCGAAATCCGGGATCGAACTTTTATGCTCTGGGAATGGCGAATTCTAGTGTTTGTCACTCTTGTACGTTAACCATACAATGAGTTTTGCTTTTATTATTTGCATGACTGTTGTGTTTGCATCCTACTTACAGTGAGTGTTTTTATGACGGTGTCGTACTTTTGTGAGTTAGCCATATGATACAATTAGCGCTTTTTATTGGTATGTTTTCTTTTAAACCCTATCAGAACATCCACATAAGAAATTGAATTATATTTAAATTACAGATGTTTCAAACCATTTCGATAGCGTAGTTTATATTTGATATGCTTTATAATGATTTATTATGCGTGAGAAAAAGGCTGTAAAACAATAAAACATGCAGTCGTATTTAATATCTCTTGACTATACATTTCGTGTTAGACGTTAAAAATGTGTGGTGGCGCATCGCACAGCAATAAAATGCTTCGTAATGCATCATTTACTTATGTTTGTGGGCTTTTCTTAGCATGGCGTATACAATATCGTAGATTATGTGCACTTGCCACAGAGCAACTGTATGTAGTGCTAAAATTATAGAATTGCTAAGTGTGAGCATTTTCAAATAGTATATATACAAGGGCGCTTTAGTAGTGAACACACACAGACAGAGTGAGACTCACACACACACACACACACACACACACACGCACACACACACACATATATCCTGCATGCGAGTACAGACCATTTTGAAAAAGACACACAGAGGCAAAATCAACTTATAAATAACAAACACAGATACCAGTAGAAAGCTTGATTTGCGTCCAGTTTATGTATGTATTTATGTAACGGTAACTTGAGATTCAATACATTTATTCTAACTTCCAGACACATAAAATCAGTGGTAAATCAATCAGCATACCACAAATATGGCGGCTGGTGACGTCATGCGGGATCTTTATGTAGCACATTCATACTGCAACGAACATGTTCAAAATAGATTTTGAAGGTATTTTAACAATAACATTTTTCTACGATGAGTGTCATCGTGTATAGTAAATACAAAAAATTCGGTTTTCGTCAATAATACAAAGTTCTGTAGTTGTGTATATCTGGTTATTGTTGTTCTGGGGTTAACGCAATTTCTCAGCGCATGATAGGCTTTAGGTCTACATGGCGGTCCGAATAACTGGTGGAGAAAAAATTTTGGGTTAGCCGTGGTAAGAACAATGGCATATTTTCGCATATACCCACGTTGGTCAATCCCTATACTCGAACACACGTTGACAGAGATAGCATAGCAGTGATCGATAAAGGCGAGCGTTTTAGACCACAAGGCCACCCGGGGTCCCCCTATGCATTGTAGATATATGTGCGTATATGACTTTATGTAAACTTACCACCGTTGATTGACTTAAAGCTGGTCTCAAATCATTCACTGAGACGTACAATCCTGTTAAACATTTTCTTCACTACTGCGAAAGAGCTTCTAACACAAGTAGATGTCATACTGACTGAACTTATATTAAAGTCGTGTTCACCTGTTTGGGTTTTTAAGACTAAGCTGTTATTGTATGCACCGTCATTTAATAATGACATAATGGTTTCCATGCGCATGGTGTTTCTTTCGGTGTTAGGTTACACATCGCTGAATGCTCGTGTCTACAATATGTTTGAATTCATTGTGCACATTTTCCGTCACAGATAATAAATACTCTTGTGTTCCTAACTCCGTGGCGACCAAGCATATTTGCCTTTGTACGTGAAAACAATAAGTAAAACATTGAAGGCACACTGTACACGGGATCATTTACCTTACATTTTACAAGTGTCGTTTAAACAAACACTGAATGGCCTTTCAGCTTATTGAATCAAGGGAAAACTTAAGATGCATTGACAGTTTGAATACGTACATTCAATAACATGTTAGTAAGTTTAGATTCTCTTGTTTACACTGTTTACGAATAATATAAATGTTCAGTGAAATATGTGTGAATTATTTCGCTCTTTTGTACCTCCAATTTGGTTTTATTGCTGTTACATTTTGGGATTTCTTGTTAAAACAGACAATATAGATCGGTATATACACATATTGCAGGTCGTTTTTAGATGGGTCAATACTTATTTAAATATATATGTGAGTATAATTAATTACTGGAGCAGCAGAGGGGGCGAACCAACCTCACAATAGAGGCGTCCATTTGCTCAACTAAGGTTTCGTACAAAAACGGAAAAAATAACGTCAAAAAACGCAAACCGAAGCCTGTAACTGAGAGTTTCTCTGAATTTGTTTATTAATTTTGCTACTTTTGTATCAGTCGTTAGTGTTTTTGACAAAAATTTTAAGGTATTTTTTGTATGCAGTCCATTCGTTGAAGTAACGCCCTCTCTGCTGATATTAATTAAAAATGATTGTTATAATAATAATGGTTGGTGAAGATTAACCACGCGGTTAGCGCGAGAGCGACTAGAAGCGATTAAGAAATTTCTTCCAGTCCGTGATTTTATCAGGAAAAAAATACAAGCGTCAAGAGTCACAGGTGGAATTCGCAGAAGGTTCAGAACAACTATTCAGAACTGTCACAAAAGTTACTGAGACAGTTGCAGAAGCTACTGGAGGTCTTCTTCCATCAGTAAAACAAACTGCTGAAGAAAAGGAAAAAAAAAAGCATAAATAAGAAAAATAAACAATATTTTAAAACAACATTCATTTGAAATTACAACCACTATCTGGAAAGGTTACTACTGAAACTATTCATGCGATTTAAAAATATGATAATCCGACTGATCTAGCTGGTTTTGCGTTAGCAGGTTTTAGTCATGAAGAAAGATACTTAAAATCCGAAAAAATATAGACCTTTAGGCAGAGCCGCCTGATATAGGTGGATATATTCACATAAAATATGACAAAGATGAGTTTCAAATGAAGATCCAATATGTATCATGTATATCAATAAATTACACGAATATGATAGTACTCATCAACACTCCAGCTCACAATATAAACTCCCTCCGCCGCAGCAGCTAATAGAAAAACAATAAATTCCTCCACAACGGAAACTTCACAACCTTCCAGAAAAGAAAGGGAATAATTGTATGAGGCCCCTGACACTGGTGCGACTGGAAGTGGTATTTCTACGGAAAGTGGTCTTATTGTCTGTCCTAATAATTTCTTTCCGACATAGCACGATTAGAAATTCTCAAAGGAGCAACATGAGCTGGAATTAAGTCTCCGGAAATAAAAAATTGAAGCCGCCGATATTTTTCGACGATTATATCGTGGATATTAGCATGTACCAGGAACTTATCGATGAACTCGTTGATAACTATCATAGTGACTAATTGTCACCATGATTAGATATATAAATAACAAATAAAATGATCATACATCTACGACACCCTGGACCTGTAATGGTCCGAGTAACACAATCACGATTACCAGTCTCTAAAAACATTTTACGGTGATGGTCCTTGTCATGTTATTCAAGGTTTTTTTTGGCAAGAATAGCTCCCAAAATAGCTTCAATAGCAAAATAATTATCATTGAAAGTTATTTGTGCTAATTGTTAAAAATGATACTGGTTGTATTGGTAGTATTGCCGGAAATGCGTTTTCTGCAGCCAAGGACAGACTAGCACAATTAATACAACAAAAACCACAGTCTGTAAAATTACCTACTACTGAATTATGCCCGCGAATAATAAACCAAGTAGCGGACTAAAATCTAGCAGCCTTGATGAATAAAGAAGCAGAACAAAGTATAAATACTACCTTTACCTGAAATAGACTTCGTAAGCGACCTTAATTTAGATCAAGAAATATCTAATAAAATGTTTACACGTGTATCCGACCCAGCAATCGACATAGACGCACCGGTTCTCAAGGATTAATCCGTACGCGATTATCAATTCTATTCATTTTACGCAAGACAGTCAAATCAACGATGTAGAATTAAACTACAAGTTCAGGATACAAGTAGATAGTTTCTATTCGCTGAAGCATTCACTGAAGTAAAAGGTGAAATTATAAAAACAGATGATACAGAATATGGGGTTGCTGTCAAAGTCAGTTTTGTTAACAATGGGATTATAGCACTGTGTGATAGCGCTACATATATGATTGATGGAAGAAATATCGAATCGATTCTAAAAGATGTTGATGTTGCTACAAAGATAATTGGCATAACAAGATATTTTATGATTATCAAGATCCGCTGGTCCGACAATGATGTTTTACAAGGATGGTTATAATACTCCTGATGACTGTCAATATGTTGTGAGACGACCAAACGACCGGGCTAATCCTATTGTTGATGCTAATATCGAGGATATGATTATTAATGTTAATTCGGACTACAATTTATGATTTAAAACACGCCGACCATAGTTGTCAGGTCATCGTAAAAAAAAATTCATGCGCAATTCCACTATCTCATATTTTCGGTTTTTGTAGAAATGTTAGAAAGGTTATTTTCGGAGCCAAGCTTATAGTTGTGCTCGTACGAAAAGGTGATGATCATGATGCTACATGGCGACATGGAGAAGATCCTGGTAAAGTAGTATTTTCAAAACTCTCGTTGTGTATGCAAGTAATAACCCCATCAATCCTGACTAAAATAAATTATTATCATTTATGGATACAGGTGATAAAGCATTACTATTATAGATAACAATAACAACAGATAGTATTCAGAGTAATATTAACGGTATGTTTACATGACCTTTAACATCACAACAAGGTGTTTCTGAGCCACTACATATATTTGTTGCGCTACAATATTATACAATATTAAATTCTCAGGAGAGGTGTCATATGTTATTTGACAAACGGTCAACAAAAACATCTGAAGATATTTTACTTAATTTTGGACAAAACAAAGTAGTACGTGAACATCATCGTTTAATGCCATTTATAGGACGTGATCATTTTGTAGATATCGGTCTGCAAATATCAAAACTAGATTTTGTAACATATTATCTAATTTATTACTTTTCGTTGGAATATCTTGATTTAGCACGACAGATTGTCGTTGATACACACTTCCGAATTCGTGTCACTTTTCCGGTTGATCCAGCTCCTCCACTCCCCTTATCCATAAGTACAGAGCAATTGTTGTTATGCTCAACAATAAATCGATATTACTTGAAGGTATTGACGGACGAATGAGTTATTTATGCACCAGTAGAAAATTTGTAACACACTTAGATCACTCGTAATATTATAAATTTCATATCATCATGTAAATGTTAATCTGACGCCGGGTCAGATTAAAAAACTTCAAACCGCGTCAGTGCAAAAATCCGGAACTACAATATAGCTAAAACACAATCAGGTTACAGTTGGTCAGAATAAGCTGTCACTGACAGAACGCCAGCGTAACAAATTCAATGGTGCTAAACATGACATAACCGGAATAAGAGCTACTCTATCCGCGGGTGCTATTTCAGATATAACCAAATCAGGTGGTATATTTCCACTTGTCGTGGTAATACCAGTATTAATCGTAGCAGCTGACAATACTGTCGCGAAAGGGGCCACGTTAGGGAATGTTGGGACAGCGGAAGGACTGGCATTACAGAAAGCAACCGAAAAAGGATAAAAAAAAACAGGGAAAGGCTCTAAGGCTACCAGGGACTCCACACTCATGGCACGGAAAAGGTCTAAGGCTACCAGGGACACCCTATTGGAGCGGAAAAGGTATGATACTTCCAGGGACGGTTTACTAACACCAATGTCACTTTTTGTATTTAATCGATGCTGCTTAAAATGTAAATAAAAAAACGTTTGAGATGTTTTATGCGAGACCAGTTAACTTCCAGACCAAACAATACTGAAACTGGTATCATTATTCTCAATAATTTAATTTGTCCAGAAACACACTAGACCGCAAATGCGATTGATCCACGTGGAATTGTTTATTTATAATCATACGTGTTAGCCCCGTCAAAAGTGTGTATCGAGTATGTCAGTCCTCACAAGGTGAGAACATGGTATTCAACATTACCAACGCAGACAATAACTGACTAACCAATTAGTGGCTGAGTCTGTATCAAAATCAACTAAACCAGCTCATAACGTTGTACATGAGTACAAGAAACAGATCTTAAAGTGTAATGGTAGAGAATTACGGGAGATCTCTCTCGAAATACCCCCCCCCCCACTGATTGAATATCAAAAGAAAGTGTTAGGAATCATTAACGACGATTTATCCGAACTAGTAAATCTTGCAAATGTAGATCCAACCGAAATGGTTACATTTCAGGATAAGCAAAGAAAATTAAAAAGGAGTAATATTTCATTGCAGGATATAATAGAGTAACCGAAAACAGTATAGCCGTGTGTTGATAATAGCGGAATAATTAAACCTGATGTGACTATATCAACGATATCGGATATTATTGACAGGCGAGTAGAAAACTCCGTTGATACAATAACAGGCTAACTCAACATGAAGGGGAATAAAATATCCGTACACCGAGATCCATCATCTGACAAAAACGCGGGAAAAGAATTATGTCGACGTTAACTGCAGCATCATAGACAATAAACTATCAAGGTTGTGGGCCGATTATGACGATCATGTAACCTTGTTTGCAAATCTCCGTAGAAAGTTTAGAAAAAAATGATGAAATCGCAGGTAATTTCCTAGGCACTCCCTTGAACGTTGTCATGAAACCTTCTGATATCAAGACGAACATTGACACGATTAAACGAACACAGAATAATATTGTTAGTGTTTTTCCTGCTATCTCTGAAAGGCTCGATAAGGTTAAAATACCGCATAAACAAAATATCAATACAGTATACTCAACAGTGGAAATTATCACATGGACACTTTAAAATAACACCTTTCAAGTCATCGCATCTGTAAGAGGCATATAAAGATTAATGGTGATTTCACAAATACGGTTTAATGTATCAGGAAATATATATACGGAAACTGATTGGTTTTACTCATCAGTTCCCGTACACAACATTTATAGTGGTTACTGTTTCTTCAAAGTCAGAATCAGTGTGTACATGATAACTAACATGAGCAAAACCAATCAGTTTCCGTACACAGCATTTATAGTGGTTACTGTTTCGTCAAAGTCAGAATCAGTGTGTACATGATAACTAACATGAGTAAAACCAATCAGTTTCCGTACACAACATTTATAGTGGTTACTGTTTCGTCAAAGTCAGAATCAGTGTTGTCACAGAATTAGGCGAAAATTTGAACTGATTTTTGTTGTTCTTGATTTGCAAACGAAACTCACCATTTTCTTGATTTCGTCGTACACGCATTACCTGGGGTGATTAAGTGGCGTGTAACGATTTGCATGTTCCAATTTGTAATTTACATGAAATCCGAAATACTCGTTGTACGTGGTGCACGCCAAGCTCGATGTGATTTATGTTCACCTATTGAGAGTATATAAGGCGATGGATTTCTCATTATTATTTACGGGAACCCAAATATCTAATCGAAGGATAGATAACCTCGTCTTGCAAATCTCCAGCCAAAGGGGTGAGTGTTAAATTTACATTTCGTTTTATTGTGAATTTTATTCAGATTATCGTATAATGATGCCTTTATTGCAATGAACGTGGAATATTTGGAATTACTAGTCACTTTTAGACTTTAAATACAATATCGTAATCTACGGCTTAGATTATTTTTGAGACCACTATTATTAGTCTGGTTTTGTTTATTATAGTTGATTCCGGAGATCTAATAACATCGTTGATTCCGTAGATCTGATAACATCTGACAATCATTGATTCCGTCTGATTCAGTCTGATTCCAGCTGATTCCGTCGTTGATACCGTAGAAGTACATCACTGATAGCGCATCTAATAACATCGTTGATACCGTCTCTGATACCGTAGCTGCTAACATAGTTGTTACATTGTTTCTGGTACCGTAGCTGCTAATAACATCGTTGATACCGTAGCTGCTAATAACATCGTTGATACCGTAGCTGCTAATAACATCGTTGATACCGTAGCTGTTAACACATCTGATACCATCTTTTGATAAACGTCTTTGATATCGTTTGATTTGTTGTGGGACATCTATTGTTTGTTCTGGAACATCTCTGTATAAATATCTGAATGTGCTTGTGCCGTTAATTTGTGCAAACGGAATTGAAGTATCTGTCTGTGTGTCGAACTGTCTGTTCGTCAATATCTGTGTAACGTGTAAATATCCGGAAAGCTAGAAGTCCGAGTGTCGGAGCTGTCTTAGAGTTGTAAAACGTCCGGGTAGACATCTAGGGGAGTGAGGAACCGTTGGTTCGGGTAGATGTTGTATGCTGTCTGAACGTATAACTGTGGTGGATCCGTGAAGGGTAACGTCCGATAATAGTATTGGTCAACCCTCGGTTCTCGGGGAAACTGGGAGACGATTCAACTGTTGCTGAATCGTGCGGTTATACAGGGGAGACACATAGGTGTATTGAAATTGTAATATAATTTAATACATTGTTGTATTTGCATGCTTATGTCAGATCGCAATAATATTTCAAGTGATCACATAGATATCAATAAAAGCTAGCAACTTGATTGAATACAAGTATATGATCGTGCTAGTTATCGCAATCCATCGTGCGATAGATAGTTTGTCGTTTGTGTTTATTTTTTTTCGTAAATCATTCTTGCATTTATTTAACTTTCGTAAAGGATTCTTGGATCTGTGTATAATCCAAGAGATCCCTTTACATCTGAGATTCCTTTTGTATTGTTATTTAATTTATTCATGTATTGTGAATGGTTGTGAGTGTAATTGTGGGTTGAGTGCATGAATTATTGTGTTGTTACATCTGTATTTTTTTCATTTATAATTTATTACATAAATTTATATTTTCTTTCACAAATTGTGTTTGTATTGTTCATTTAATCCACCCTCCTCTCGGTAACAATTCTGTTACAATGGTGTCAGAAGTGGGATCGTTGGATTAAGTGAACTGTCAATCATTTTTGTGAAGGTATACATTTAATGTTTATATTCGAGCGTGACCTTCTGTTAAGATAATACTCTAGTTGGAGTTTATTTTTGTTTAGTTTACCTAGGTCCGTGTGTCCAGTATAAACGTGTTTAAAACATTGGTTTGGTTATATATCTATATTCATATTACAATTGTCATGTCATCCCTTAAGGACTTGGTTGCCTTAGGCAAAGAATTTGGATATGAAGGTGAAAGCTTAAGGAAATTTATTCAAGAAGAACAAGCCCGGGAAAGGGACGAAAGGGTAAGAGCAAGGGAATTAGAAAGGGAAGCCGATGAAAGGAAAAGGGAATTACATAGGGAATTAGAAAAGGAAAAGGGGGAGGCCGAAGAAAGGAAACGGGCATTAGAAAGGGAATCTGATGAAAGGAAACGGGAATTAGAAAGGGAATCTGATGATAGGAAATGGGCCTTTGAGAGGGAAAAGATAGAATTTGAGAAGGATAAGATAGAATTAGAGAAGCAGGCCCAAAGGGAAAAGATAGAATTAGAGAAGGAAAAGACAGAAATAGAGAAGCAGGCCGAAAATGACAGGATAGGATGGGAAATGGAAGCGGAGGGAAAGCGAATAGAGTTAGAAGAAAAAGCAAAGCAACGAGATCATGAGCGTAAGGTAGAATTAGCGACATCTGGAAGAGAACACGATTCTGCCACTAACAAATTAAGGGGCCCCAAATTACCTCCCTTTGACGATGAAAAAGATAACATAGATAGTTATCTTCATTGGTTTGAGCGGTATGCCGAAAACCAGAAGTGGAGTCAAAATGACTGGGCGCTGCATCTGAGTGCTTTATTAAAAGGTAAAGCACTGGATGTATACTCGCGACTTCCTAGGGACGATGTGTTCAAGTACGACGTCCTAAAGGAAGCACTTCTCAAAAGGTACGAGCTTACTGAACAGGGTTTCCGTAAAAAGTTCAGGTATAGCAAGCCCGATAAGGGAGAAACCTTTGGTCAGTTCACCGTCAGAATTGCGAACTATTTTGAGCGGTGGATTGAATGCGGCAAAGCGGTGAAAACGTTTGAAGGGTTGACTGATTTCTTGCTCAGAGATCAATTATTTAATATAGTTGGGCGAGAATTAGATCAATTTCTGAAGGAGAAAGTCTTCACGAACGTAAAAGATATGGCTAAGCAAGCCGATTTATTTGCCGAAGCTCATGGGGGAACCCAGAACGTGGTTTTGAAAGATTTTAAGTCTGGAAACCAGTCTGTAAGACCTATGCCTAGGGAGCCTGTAAAATCAGCTGAGGTAAAAAGGTCAGTTGGGAATCCAGTTTTTCAGCGTGTGCGGTGTTTCTTGTGTAATGCATTGGGTCATGTTCAAAAAGACTGTCCTAAAAGAAAGGCACTTATACATAAGGTAGCAGTGGCTATACAAAGTAAAGGTATAACTGATAACATCGTACAGGTAGAACCTTGTATTCATTCGCTTGGCACGTGTTTATTTCCTGAAGCGCGTGTACCAACCGCGAGAGGGTTTGTCAACAGTCGAGAAGTCGTGGTATTGCGTGACACTGGTTGTACGGGCGTAGTGATCAAACGTAGTCTCGTGCAGGATAACCAAATGCTCGGGTGGGAATCCCCATGTATGTTACTTGATCAGACGATGGGTCGCATTCCCGTAGCAAGGATCACAGTAAAAACACCTTTCTTAACGGGAACTGTTGATGCCCTTTGTATGGACAATCCTATTTACGATCTGACGATCGGTAATGTTGAAGGTTCCCGTCTTCCAACCATGGCCGATTTTAAAATACCTTTGGCTCAGGCAGTCGAAACGCGAGCGCAAACACGGCGAGAGAAAACCGCGTTTCATAAATTAATAGTCCCTGAATCGATCTCAGGAATTTCCCGCGATGATTTCAAACAAGAGCAAGAACGTGATGAATCCATCAGAACAATTGTTGAGAAAATCACGTCCGGCGCGATTAAACATTGCAAGCGTGGGGGTAGCTCTAGATTCGTACGCAAGAACGGATTAATTCATAGGGAGTTTAGCGCTCGGGAGGGTAAGAAGTATTGGCAAGTGGTCGTACCCCAGAGATATAGATCTCAAGTACTTAGGGTGGCGCATGAGTCAAGCATGGCAGGGCACCTAGGTAAGGCTAAGACCACTAGCAGGGTAGTCGCTGAATTCTACTGGCCAGGTGTTAATGGCGATGTCACACGGTTCTGTAGGTCGTGCGACGTATGTCAGAAAACCGTCTGTAAGGGAAGGGTCACAAGGGTGCCCTTGGGACAGATGCCATTAATAGATACACCGTTTAAAAGAGTGGCAGTAGATATTGTAGGACCAATACACCCGGTTACCGAAAGAAAGAATCGGTATATACTTACTCTGGTTGACTACGCAACCAGATACCCCGAAGCCGTAGCGTTACCAACTATTGAAACGGAAAGGGTAGCTGAAGCATTAGTTGATATCTTCAGTAGGGTAGGGGTGCCAGAGGAAATCCTCACGGATTGTGGTGCCCAATTCACCTCTGACCTCATGGATGAAATAAGTAGGCTGTTATCCATCAAACAGCTGAACACTACCCCATACCATCCGATGTGCAATGGACTGGTAGAGAAGTTTAATGGTACCCTGAAAAGCATGCTGAGAAAGATGTGCGCGGAACGTCCGCAAGACTGGGACCGTTATTTAAACGCTGTTCTGTTCGCGTACCGTGAAGTACCGCAGGAAAGTTTAGGGTTCTCACCCTTTGAACTGTTGTATGGTAGAACGGTTCGAGGCCCGATGCGGATACTACGCGAACTATGGACTGGTGATGTCGCGAACGAGGAAATAAAAACGACTTACCAGTACGTGTTAGATCTAAGAAACAAACTTGAGAGTACATGCCAGATGGCACGTGACGAATTGATTAAATCGGGGCGCAGATATGCCAAGTATTACAACCGCAGAGCGCGTAATAGGAAATTTCTTGTGGGAGATCAGTTTCTATTGCTTCTTCCAACGAGTTCGAATAAGTTATTAGTCCAGTGGAAAGGTCCATATGAAGTTAAAGAAGTAAAAGGTGACATGGACTATAAAATTGACATGGACGGTAATGTAAAGACATTCCATGCAAACATGCTCAAATTGTATATCAAGAGACAGAGCGACAATGTTGAAAAGGGGGTCTTAAATGTCGTTTGTACGGCAGTCGTAGACGATGATGAAGCTGATTCGAATATCGAGAGTGCCCTTGAATGTCCCTTGGGAGTTGCGGGGGAGGGGATAGATAAAGTCGATGTGAGTGCGGAGTTGACGAAAGACCAGCGTCAACAGATTAATGCGCTCTTGGCTAAACACTCGTATGTATTCACAGATAGACCAGGTTGTACAACTTTGTTGGACCTCAAAATTAAACTGAATACGTCTGACCCTATTCGAATCAAGGGATATCCGGTGCCATACAACGCACGTGAAGCTGTGGACGAAGAGGTGAGTAAAATGTTGGATCTGGGGGTGATTGAACCCTCCAACTCACCATATTCGTCTCCAGTAGTGTTAGTAAGGAAAAAGGACGGGACGAACCGATTCTGTATCGATTTTCGGCAGTTGAATAAAATCACTGTGTTCGATGCAGAACCAATGCCAGATATGGAGGGTCTATTTGCAAAGTTGTCGGGAAACCGATGGATTTCCAAATTGGATCTGTCCAAGGGATATTGGCAGGTTCCCATTGTCCCAGAGTCCCGAACTTTGACGGCATTTGCGACCCAGAAAGGATTGTATCAATTCAAAGTGATGCCTTTCGGGTTAGTTGGAGCCAGCGCCACTTGTTGTCGTTTGATGCGAAAGTTGCTGAAAGGTTTAACAAACGTTGATAGCTTTGTAGACGACATATTCGTGTACACGAATACTTGGAGTGAGCACGTGTCCGTACTGAGCGAGCTCTTCAATAGACTCCGCAGAGCGAACCTCACAGTGAGACCCACTAAATGCAGTATTGGTTATACAGATTTAGATTGTTTGGGTCATAGGGTCAGCGGTATGGGTCAGTTAAAACCTCATCCCAAGCAAATTGAAGCAATTAGAGACGCACCGAAGCCAACCAACAAAACGCAGGTAAGATCATTTCTAGGTATAGTAGGTTTTTACAGAAAGTTTATACCGAACTTTGCAGCCATTGCTAGCCCGCTGTCTGATTTGACCAAGAAGGGGCAACCAAACAAAGTTGAATGGGGACCGCCACAAGATAAAGCATTTTGTACTCTGAAAGAGAAACTGGTTAGTGCACCTATATTGAAATTGCCGGATGTCAGCAAACCCTTTATTCTAAGAACAGACGCTTCTGAAACTGGGTTGGGGGCAGTTTTACTGCAAGAGCAGGACGACAGTAAGTTACCCGTAGCTTACTCGAGTAGGAAATTGCTACCCAGGGAGAAAAATTATTCCGTTATAGAAAAGGAATGTTTGGCCGTAGTATGGGGAATTGGGAAGTATCACGCATATCTGTTTGGGAGAGATTTCGTTCTCGAGACTGATCACCAACCCCTACTGTATTTAAACAAGGCCAAGGTCGCTAACGCTCGGTTGATGCGTTGGGCGCTAACACTGCAACCTTATCGTTTCCGTGTAGAAGCAATAAGGGGAGTTGAAAATATAGGCGCAGACTACTTGAGTAGGGCGTGATGGGAAATTTGTATGAATTTGCCCAGTAATAAAATCCAGTTTGTAATATAACCAGTGTAAATGTTGTAAGATATCATCAGTAGTTATTTTTCTTCTATTCTGTGTTAGTTTTAAAAATGTGTACATTTTTATTCTTAGGGGGGAGGTATTGTCACAGAATTAGGCGAAAATTTGAACTGATTTTTGTTGTTCTTGATTTGCAAACGAAACTCACCATTTTCTTGATTTCGTCGTACACGCATTACCTGGGGTGATTAAGTGGCGTGTAACGATTTGCATGTTCCAATTTGTAATTTACATGAAATCCGAAATACTCGTTGTACGTGGTGCACGCCAAGCTCGATGTGATTTATGTTCACCTATTGAGAGTATATAAGGCGATGGATTTCTCATTATTATTTACGGGAACCCAAATATCTAATCGAAGGATAGATAACCTCGTCTTGCAAATCTCCAGCCAAAGGGGTGAGTGTTAAATTTACATTTCGTTTTATTGTGAATTTTATTCAGATTATCGTATAATGATGCCTTTATTGCAATGAACGTGGAATATTTGGAATTACTAGTCACTTTTAGACTTTAAATACAATATCGTAATCTACGGCTTAGATTATTTTTGAGACCACTATTATTAGTCTGGTTTTGTTTATTATAGTTGATTCCGGAGATCTAATAACATCGTTGATTCCGTAGATCTGATAACATCTGACAATCATTGATTCCGTCTGATTCAGTCTGATTCCAGCTGATTCCGTCGTTGATACCGTAGAAGTACATCACTGATAGCGCATCTAATAACATCGTTGATACCGTCTCTGATACCGTAGCTGCTAACATAGTTGTTACATTGTTTCTGGTACCGTAGCTGCTAATAACATCGTTGATACCGTAGCTGCTAATAACATCGTTGATACCGTAGCTGCTAATAACATCGTTGATACCGTAGCTGTTAACACATCTGATACCATCTTTTGATAAACGTCTTTGATATCGTTTGATTTGTTGTGGGACATCTATTGTTTGTTCTGGAACATCTCTGTATAAATATCTGAATGTGCTTGTGCCGTTAATTTGTGCAAACGGAATTGAAGTATCTGTCTGTGTGTCGAACTGTCTGTTCGTCAATATCTGTGTAACGTGTAAATATCCGGAAAGCTAGAAGTCCGAGTGTCGGAGCTGTCTTAGAGTTGTAAAACGTCCGGGTAGACATCTAGGGGAGTGAGGAACCGTTGGTTCGGGTAGATGTTGTATGCTGTCTGAACGTATAACTGTGGTGGATCCGTGAAGGGTAACGTCCGATAATAGTATTGGTCAACCCTCGGTTCTCGGGGAAACTGGGAGACGATTCAACTGTTGCTGAATCGTGCGGTTATACAGGGGAGACACATAGGTGTATTGAAATTGTAATATAATTTAATACATTGTTGTATTTGCATGCTTATGTCAGATCGCAATAATATTTCAAGTGATCACATAGATATCAATAAAAGCTAGCAACTTGATTGAATACAAGTATATGATCGTGCTAGTTATCGCAATCCATCGTGCGATAGATAGTTTGTCGTTTGTGTTTATTTTTTTTCGTAAATCATTCTTGCATTTATTTAACTTTCGTAAAGGATTCTTGGATCTGTGTATAATCCAAGAGATCCCTTTACATCTGAGATTCCTTTTGTATTGTTATTTAATTTATTCATGTATTGTGAATGGTTGTGAGTGTAATTGTGGGTTGAGTGCATGAATTATTGTGTTGTTACATCTGTATTTTTTTCATTTATAATTTATTACATAAATTTATATTTTCTTTCACAAATTGTGTTTGTATTGTTCATTTAATCCACCCTCCTCTCGGTAACAATTCTGTTACAAGTGTGTACATGATAACTAACAGGATAATTCGTAAAAATCCAGATAATAGATCCATGTAACAATAATGGCAAAGCATTATCAGGAAACTGACTCCAAATACAGAGCAATTTCTTTCTTTTTAATGGTTTATAAATTGTTTGTATTTTAAGCATATTTTCTGATTCTCATTTGTGCCAAATACAATGAACCGTTGTACTTAAGACGAAAACCTAAGCATAAAACCTAATTTACTCTTTCACAGTATTGCGTTCCAAAACCGAGAGAAAAAGTTATATTAACCTGTTACCAAATATGACTATTTTGTGTTAACACGTCATTGAAATTGAAAGTCCATTCTTTCATTATATACATAATTCGTTCCAGTTTGTCAAAGGAATTATTTCATTATTTGCAAGAATAACATACCCGGTAAGCATTGCGAACATTCTATGCCTTCCATTTAATGGTATTTATTATTTCTTTTCGACAAAATGAAAGATATATGGACTTAATTCGGTTGATATCAGACTTCACCAAATATTGAGCTCCATTAAAAGTTCTCACATTAAAAACCAGGTGTTTTCATCCTTGTCTGTGCTTAACATTAACTGGTATTGTGTGTATGTGTTTGTGTGTCTTATTTGCATTCGTAACATAGTTTTAAACAATTTTTAGTCATATCGCTAGGATGTGTGCATTGTGACAGTTTATAGTGGTGTTTAGCACTGGGGCATCATGCCGCAGACATATAACTTGATGTTACATCCATTCACGTTATCCTGATACTAGGTCGACCAGTCCTAACACTAACCTCTTAATGTTGAGAGCCAAGCGAGGCATCTTTTATAACCGTTATTGCAAGTCTTTGGTATGGTTATATGTTTTGAAAAATGTGATTATTTTTCTGTAGTCATTTGAAGCAGTATCAGTAATTCAATAAATAACCTGGTTACATGATATGCTTTCATAATACGGTTTGCCAATACCAGTCAACATTCCCGATTTGGAAATTTTACTCAGTATGAAATTTTTTCGTTATGAAGAACACAATCGAATTTGTCACGAATAATTCAATTATCTGTTTCTGGAAGTACAATAAATCGATAAACTCAAATCTGAAAAAATATATTTTCGATTATCGAGATAATTAATGATATTTACCGCTCGTGTGTCGTTCATCGTACAGTGTACATATCAATGAAATGTTTTAGTTTAGTTTGTAATTAATGCAATTGATTGTATCTATACTGTTACACGTTGATTCGACATCTCATTATATTAGTAGATTAATTAACTGCAAATTATGCATACCATGTGATTGACGCTGATGCTAAATTATCACTGCTGGGTGTTATTCTAAATGTTTCAGTTGATCCATGTTCTATTATTACACAGGCATTATTAACGCAGTTGATATATTTCCTGATACATTAATCTGTATATGTGAAATCACCATTAATCTGTATATGCCTCTTACAGATGCGGTGACTTGAAATGTGTTATTTTAAAGTGTCCATGTGATAATTTCCACTGTTGAGTATACTGTATTGATATTTTGTTTATGCGGTATTTTAACCTTATCGAGCCTTTCAGAGATAGCAGGAAAAACACTAACAATATTATTCTGTGTTCGTTTAATCGTGTCAATGTTCGTCTTGATATCAGAAGGTTTCATGACAACGTTCAAGGGAGTGCCTAGGAAATTACCTGCGATTTCATCATTTTTTTCTAAACTTTCTACGGAGATTTGCAAACAAGGTTACATGATCGTCATAATCGGCCCACAACCTTGATAGTTTATTGTCTATGATGCTGCAGTTAACGTCGACATAATTCTTTTCCCGCGTTTTTGTCAGATGATGGATCTCGGTGTACGGATATTTTATTCCCCTTCATGTTGAGTTAGCCTGTTATTGTGTCAACGGAGTTTCCTACTCGCCTGTCAATAATATCCGATATCGTTGATATAGTCACATCAGGTTTAATTATTCCGTTATTATCAACACACGGCTATACTGTTTTCGGTTACTCTATTATATCCTGCAATGAAATATTACTCCTTTTTAATTTTCTTTGCTTATCCTGAAATGTAACCATTTCGGTTGGATCTACATTTGCAAGATTTACTAGTTCGGATAAATAGTCGTTAATGATTCCTAACACTTTCTTTTGATATTCAATCAGTGGGGGGTTATTTCGAGAGAGATCTCCCGTAACTCTCTACCATTACACTTTAAGATCTGTTTCTTGTACTCATGTACAACGTTATGAGCTGGTTTAGTTGATTTTGATACAGACTCAGCCACTAATTGGTTAGTCAGTTATTGTCTGCGTTGGTAATGTTGAATACCATGTTCTCACCTTGTGAGGACTGACATACTCGATACACACTTTTGACGGGGCTAACACGTATGATTATAAATAAACAATTCCACGTGGATCAATCGCATTTGCGGTCTAGTGTGTTTCTGGACAAATTAAATTATTGAGAATAATGATACCAGTTTCAGTATTGTTTGGTCTGGAAGTTAACTGGTCTCGCATAAAACATCTCAAACGTTTTTTTATTTACATTTTAAGCAGCATCGATTAAATACAAAAAGTGACATTGGTGTTAGTAAACCGTCCCTGGAAGTATCATACCTTTTCCGCTCCAATAGGGTGTCCCTGGTAGCCTTAGACCTTTTCCGTGCCATGAGTGTGGAGTCCCTGGTAGCCTTAGAGCCTTTCCCTGTTTTTTTTTATCCTTTTTCGGTTGCTTTCTGTAATGCCAGTCCTTCCGCTGTCCCAACATTCCCTAACGTGGCCCCTTTCGCGACAGTATTGTCAGCTGCTACGATTAATACTGGTATTACCACGACAAGTGGAAATATACCACCTGATTTGGTTATATCTGAAATAGCACCCGCGGATAGAGTAGCTCTTATTCCGGTTATGTCATGTTTAGCACCATTGAATTTGTTACGCTGGCGTTCTGTCAGTGACAGCTTATTCTGACCAACTGTAACCTGATTGTGTTTTAGCTATATTGTAGTTCCGGATTTTTGCACTGACGCGGTTTGAAGTTTTTTAATCTGACCCGGCGTCAGATTAACATTTACATGATGATATGAAATTTATAATATTACGAGTGATCTAAGTGTGTTACAAATTTTCTACTGGTGCATAAATAACTCATTCGTCCGTCAATACCTTCAAGTAATATCGATTTATTGTTGAGCATAACAACAATTGCTCTGTACTTATGGATAAGGGGAGTGGAGGAGCTGGATCAACCGGAAAAGTGACACGAATTCGGAAGTGTGTATCAACGACAATCTGTCGTGCTAAATCAAGATATTCCAACGAAAAGTAATAAATTAGATAATATGTTACAAAATCTAGTTTTGATATTTGCAGACCGATATCTACAAAATGATCACGTCCCATAAATGGCATTAAACGATGATGTTCACGTACTACTTTGTTTTGTCCAAAATTAAGTAAAATATCTTCAGATGTTTTTGTTGACCGTTTGTCAAATATCATATGACACCTCTCCTGAGAATTTAATATTGTATAATATTGTAGCGCAACAAATATATGTAGTGGCTCAGAAACACCTTGTTGTGATGTTAAAGGTCATGTAAACATACCGTTAATATTACTCTGAATACTATCTGTTGTTATTGTTATCTATAATAGTAATGCTTTACCACCTGTATCCATAAATGATAATAATTTATTTTAGTCAGGATTGATGGGGTTATTACTTGCATACACAACGAGAGTTTTGAAAATACTACTTTACCAGGATCTTCTCCATGTCGCCATGTAACATCATGATCATCACCTTTTCGTACGAGCACAACTATAAGCTTGGCTCCGAAAATAACCTTTCTAACATTTCTACAAAAACCGAAAATGTGAGATAGTGGAATTGCGCATGAATTTTTTTTTACGATGACCTGACAACTATGGTCGGCGTGTTTTAAATCATAAATTGTAGTCCGAATTAACATTAATAATCATATCCTCGATATTAGCATCAATAATAGGATTAGCCCGGTCGTTTGGTCGTCTCACAACATATTGACAGTCATCAGGAGTATTATAACCATCCTTGTAAAACATCATTGTCGGACCAGCGGATCTTGATAATCATAAAATATCTTGTTATGCCAATTATCTTTGTAGCAACATCAACATCTTTTAGAATCGATTCGATATTTCTTCCATCAATCATATATGTAGCGCTATCACACAGTGCTATAATCCCATTGTTAACAAAACTGACTTTGACAGCAACCCCATATTCTGTATCATCTGTTTTTATAATTTCACCTTTTACTTCAGTGAATGCTTCAGCGAATAGAAACTATCTACTTGTATCCTGAACTTGTAGTTTAATTCTACATCGTTGATTTGACTGTCTTGCGTAAAATGAATAGAATTGATAATCGCGTACGGATTAATCCTTGAGAACCGGTGCGTCTATGTCGATTGCTGGGTCGGATACACGTGTAAACATTTTATTAGATATTTCTTGATCTAAATTAAGGTCGCTTACGAAGTCTATTTCAGGTAAAGGTAGTATTTATACTTTGTTCTGCTTCTTTATTCATCAAGGCTGCTAGATTTTAGTCCGCTACTTGGTTTATTATTCGCGGGCATAATTCAGTAGTAGGTAATTTTACAGACTGTGGTTTTTGTTGTATTAATTGTGCTAGTCTGTCCTTGGCTGCAGAAAACGCATTTCCGGCAATACTACCAATACAACCAGTATCATTTTTAACAATTAGCACAAATAACTTTCAATGATAATTATTTTGCTATTGAAGCTATTTTGGGAGCTATTCTTGCCAAAAAAAACCTTGAATAACATGACAAGGACCATCACCGTAAAATGTTTTTAGAGACTGGTAATCGTGATTGTGTTACTCGGACCATTACAGGTCCAGGGTGTCGTAGATGTATGATCATTTTATTTGTTATTTATATATCTAATCATGGTGACAATTAGTCACTATGATAGTTATCAACGAGTTCATCGATAAGTTCCTGGTACATGCTAATATCCACGATATAATCGTCGAAAAATATCGGCGGCTTCAATTTTTTATTTCCGGAGACTTAATTCCAGCTCATGTTGCTCCTTTGAGAATTTCTAATCGTGCTATGTCGGAAAGAAATTATTAGGACAGACAATAAGACCACTTTCCGTAGAAATACCACTTCCAGTCGCGCCAGTGTCAGGGGCCTCATACAATTATTCCCTTTCTTTTCTGGAAGGTTGTGAAGTTTCCGTTGTAGAGGAATTTGTTGTTGTTCTATTAGCTGCTGCGGCGGAGGGAGTTTATATTGTGAGCTGGAGTGTTGATGAGTACTATCATATTCGTGTAATTTATTGATATACATGATACATATTGGATCTTCATTTGAAACTCATCTTTGTCATATTTTATGTGAATATATCCACCTATATCAGGCGGCTCTGCCTAAAGGTCTATATTTTTTCGGATTTTAAGTATCTTTCTTCATGACTAAAACCTGCTAACGCAAAACCAGCTAGATCAGTCGGATTATCATATTTTTAAATCGCATGAATAGTTTCAGTAGTAACCTTTCCAGATAGTGGTTGTAATTTCAAATGAATGTTGTTTTAAAATATTGTTTATTTTTCTTATTTATGCTTTTTTTTTCCTTTTCTTCAGCAGTTTGTTTTACTGATGGAAGAAGACCTCCAGTAGCTTCTGCAACTGTCTCAGTAACTTTTGTGACAGTTCTGAATAGTTGTTCTGAACTTTCTGCGAATTCCACCTGTGACTCTTGACGCTTGTATTTTTTCCTGATAAAATCACGGACTGGAAGAAATTTCTTAATCGCTTCTAGTCGCTCTCGCGCTAGCCGCGTGGTTAATCTTCACCAACCATTATTATTATAACAATAATTTTTAATTAATATCAGCAGAGAGGGCGTTACTTTAACGAATGGATTGCATACAAAAAATACCTTAAACTTTTTGTCAAAAACACTAACGACTGATACAAAAGTAGCAAAATTAATAAACAAATTCAGAGAAACTCTCAGTTACAGGCTTCGGTTTGCGTTTTTTGACGTTATTTTTTCCGTTTTTGTACGAAACCTTAGTTGAGCAAATGGACGCCTCTATTGTGAGGTTGGTTCGCCCCCTCTGCTGCTCCAGTAATTAATTATACTCACATATATATTTAAATAAGTATTGACCCATCTAAAAACGACCTGCAATATGTGTATATACCGATCTATATTGTCTGTTTTAACAAGAAATCCCAAAATGTAACAGCAATAAAACCAAATTGGAGGTACAAAAGAGCGAAATAATTCACACATATTTCACTGAACATTTATATTATTCGTAAACAGTGCAAACAAGAGAATCTAAACTTACTAACATGTTACTGAATGTACGTATTCAAACTGTCAATGCATCTTAAGTTTTCCCTTGATTCAATAAGCTGAAAGGCCATTCAGTGTTTGTTTAAACGACACTTGTAAAATGTAAGGTAAATGATCCCGTGTACTGTGTGCCTTCAATGTTTTACTTATTGTTTTCACGTACAAAGGCAAATATGCTTGGTCGCCACGGAGTTAGGAACAAAAGAGTATTTATTATCTGTGACGGAAAATGTGCACAATGAATTCAAACATATTGTAGACACGAGCATTCAGCGATGTGTAACCTAACACCGAAAGAAACACCATGCGCATGGAAACCATTATGTCATTATTAAATGACGGTGCATACAATAACAGCTTAGTCTTAAAAACCCAAACAGGTGAACACGACTTTAATACAAGTTCAGTCAGTATGACATCTACTTGTGTTAGAAGCTCTTTCGCAGTAGTGAAGAAAATGTTTAACAGGATTGTACGTCTCAGTGAATGATTTGAGACCAGCTTTAAGTCAATCAACGGTGGTAAGTTTACATAAAGTCATATACGCACATATATCTACAATGCATAGGGGGACCCCGGGTGGCCTTGTGGTCTAAAACGCTCGCCTTTATCGATCACTGCTATGCTATCTCTGTCAACGTGTGTTCGAGTATAGGGATTGACCAACGTGGGTATATGCGAAAATATGCCATTGTTCTTACCACGGCTAACCCAAAATTTTTTCTCCACCAGTTATTCGGACCGCCATGTAGACCTAAAGCCTATCATGCGCTGAGAAATTGCGTTAACCCCAGAACAACAATAACCAGATATACACAACTACAGAACTTTGTATTATTGACGAAAACCGAATTTTTTGTATTTACTATACACGATGACACTCATCGTAGAAAAATGTTATTGTTAAAATACCTTCAAAATCTATTTTGAACATGTTCGTTGCAGTATGAATGTGCTACATAAAGATCCCGCATGACGTCACCAGCCGCCATATTTGTGGTATGCTGATTGATTTACCACTGATTTTATGTGTCTGGAAGTTAGAATAAATGTATTGAATCTCAAGTTACCGTTACATAAATACATACATAAACTGGACGCAAATCAAGCTTTCTACTGGTATATGTGTTTGTTATTTATAAGTTGATTTTGCCTCTGTGTGTCTTTTTCAAAATGGTCTGTACTCGCATGCAGGATATATGTGTGTGTGTGTGTGCGTGTGTGTGTGTGTGTGTGTGTGTGTGTGTGTGAGTCTCACTCTGTCTGTGTGTGTTCACTACTAAAGCGCCCTTGTATATATACTATTTGAAAATGCTCACACTTAGCAATTCTATAATTTTAGCACTACATACAGTTGCTCTGTGGCAAGTGCACATAATCTACGATATTGTATACGCCATGCTAAGAAAAGCCCACAAACATGAGTAAATGATGCATTACGAAGCATTTTATTGCTGTGCGATGCGTCACCACACATTTTTAACGTCTAACACGAAATGTATAGTCAAGAGATATTAAATACGACTGCATGTTTTATTGTTGTACAGCCTTTTTCTCACGCATAATAAATCATTATAAAGCATATCAAATATAAACTACGCTATCGAAATGGTTTGAAACATCTGTAATTTAAATATAATTCAATTTCTTATGTGGATGTTCTGATAGGGTTTAAAAGAAAACATACCAATAAAAAGCGCTAATTGTATCATATGGCTAACTCACAAAAGTACGACACCGTCATAAAAACACTCACTGTAAGTAGGATGCAAACACAACAGTCATTCAAATAATAAAAGCAAAACTCATTGTATGGTTAACGTACAAGAGTGACAAACACTAGAATTTGCCATTCCCAGAGCATAAAAGTTCGATCCCTGATTTCGACAAGGATCTATTATTATAGAAGACGCAGTCTGCTTGGGATCAGAAATATCATGCAGAATGCAGATAAATAATATCATGCAGAATACATATAAATACATTCCATCATGGATTTGTATGTTTCAAAAGTCAGTTGATAAATGATACAAAATCGTTAGTCGTTAGATGTATTGACTGCATCGAGATGTTTTGAAACAGGTTGGGTAGGATTGCAAAACGTCTGTTCAAAGAAGTAACACCGAAACAGAGAAAACCTTTGTCTTCCACAAAGGAAGTAATTGTGAATTGTTGATCAAGAGCGACATCATTTTCATCTGTTTTTGTCTAAACAGAGAATCACTAATACGTCTAATAGATAACTCTCCTGTTTGCTATTATCTACATAACATACTTTAGAGAATATACTTTCTGGGTAAAATCTCACTTATTTTTTCTTTATCTCTGATGCTGATTGATATGGAAAAAAGAATGATAGTCATTGAAATATAGTGTTATTTAATCTCTTCGATGAAAGTATATAAATGTTTAGGTTTTATAAACCAACGAAGTGTACCCGAGTCAATGGATACTTATATGTAGTATAATGTCCTGGCTATTTAAATCAAGTAATGTGTCAGTGTAGTTGGTCATGTGTACCATGCAATTGTAATGACCATAGATCATTTGGAGACTCGGGGGCCCACTCAAATATTGTAATGACCATAGATCACTCGGAGACTCGGGGGCCCACTCAAATATTGTAATGACCATAGATCACTCGGAGACTCAGAGGCCCACTCAAAAATATTGTAATGACCATAGATTACTCGGAGCCTCTGGGGTCCACTCAAATATTGTAATGACCATAGATTACTCGGAGACTCAGGGGTCCACTCAAAAATATTGTAATGATCATAGATCACTCGGAGACTCGGGGGCCCACTCAAATATTGTATTGACCATAGATTACTCGGAGACTCAGTGGCCCACTCAAATATTGTCATGCTATTCATCACAGTTTACACAGCAACACGTGTAAGCTCATACAATTCATGATGTTACGTTTTATGGTACAATTATCAATCAGGTATTTGCTTTTCAATTAAAGTGTCTCCAGTCATGTAGTAAACTTTTAAAACATTTTGGCGCTCGATTTAAATTGTTTCATATAAATGCCATTTGTGAAAATTAGTTTAATGCGTCCTCGTCAGGTTAATGTATTAAGTCAATGAAAAGTACATAGTTAATTAGGTTAGTGAATTGGTAATGCACCTTCTTTGTGACTTGAAAGTTTAAATATAGTTTAAATATCTTCATATTGCATCAACAGTTATTACCCTCTATTCTATTCAAGATCTCGGCTCGTAGTTTTTCAAGTTTTATTTGTTTTTCAGCTTTTTCTAATTGCGACAAACAGCTTTATATCACTGAATGTCTTCTTGGGTCATTTCCTACGTGATATCATTCATTACATAACCAGTATATTGTCTGCATTGTAGCACCTGTATTACATGTTTTAATAAGAACCTTTCTGTTGTTTGACGAAGATGTTTTTGTAATTATTTTCTTTTATACCTCTGGTTTTTTATCGATACAAATTCGCATTGTCTTTATATCTTAACTTCTTTTTTTTCCTAATGTGCAATTTTTTTTTCTAAATCTGCCATAGTCCAGACACTCCAAATATTTCAAAACTCGTGGCCTCAGGTGGCCGAGTGGTCAAAAGCATCACATCTACAAATCACTGCCATCTCACTTCTGTATGTATAGATTCGAGTCTAGTACCCAGCCAATATGGGTATGTGAACGGTTTCCACTGGCCTCACGAAGGTCAGTGGTTCTTAACAGGGTTTTTTCTGGTCTTTCCTCCAACAGTTTTACTGTCATACATGTTTAGTCAATAATACCATAACAAATAATGCTTAACCCTAAACAACAACAGGAATAATTAACAACTCAGATTTCATACTCCTGATAGGCTATTGCTTATTTACATGTATTGTGCTTCTGTCGCCTCTGGAGGATGGTGAAGATTTAGGGACGAGAGTTGTATCTTGGAAATATACATTATTTATACGATATACTCGTTTTAGTTAGTTTTCAACTATTTACGAATTCATGAAATCGTTTCTGTTTTAGAAAATAATTCATACATTTTAAGCTTTCATTATTCTGACCTTGGTAATCTTGTTACATTGTCATCTCGTTTATCGTGCTGAGATATTCGTATTCGTAAAATATACCTTATGTTATCTCCCTTGAATAATTCTTTCAACTGGTAAACTATCAGATTACATAAAGTTAAGGAGCTGATTTCTTGGCTTCAAATTTCCGCGACTAGGTTACGAAAGTAGACCATTCTATACATTGTTTTACAATTTAAAATTATATTTATAATTTCTGTCTATTAGAAAGGCTACATTGAAAATAGTGGCTATTGTACCGTATATATTAACAAAAATACTTATTAATCAATATTACTGTTCTTTTACCAAATGTTTTATTAAAAATACATATCAAACTCTTATACATTCATTTTTTTATAAATTTCCATTTCATGTATATTCACACACCAACCTTCGAGAAGTAAAACAAAATGAATAAAGAACCACAAAAATATAAGGCATTGAAAATTGGCTAGTTCTGGAAAATTACATAACAAATGCAGCGTTTATCAACTTCCACCTTCAAATTAAGATTAGATATGACCTCAGTCTTAAATGAGAAATTTCAGCAGACTGTTCTTATGAACAATGCAGATTACACTAGATTTTGTAAACAAAAAAGAACCCTTTCGTTAAACATAACATTCTTCTTTTTACTCTAGTAGTATAGTGGTTAGAGTGTCCGACTCGGATACGGGAGACCGCGGGGTTGGAACCTTTTATTCAAAAGACTGATAATAATGAATCCAGAAGCTCCCTCACTATTTGCTCAGCAATAATAGGTTAGTGCTAGGACTGGACGGCCCGTTGTCATGATAGGATGCCTGGGTTGGATATGATGCTACATGTTGTCTGTACAATGTTTCAGTGATATACATCACTATACAAATCCACACTGCAAACGTCGTAGCGATATGAATGAACAATTGTTAAGACTACGTTAAAAATACACACACACACACACACACACACACATACACACACACACACACACAGATCATGTATTACGTAAATAATGATTCCACCTGTTTACCACACTCGGTTGTCCTTTATTTCTTCAACGTTTTTCAGGCCAGAGCAAATTTTAAAATCAGCTGCATTTACAACCGGAATTACTGTCGATGACAGAGTTAATTACACATGATACAGTATTATAAAACAACAGCAACAACAACAACAAGATTTACACAAGCACATGTACAAACATTTTCTTTCTCTAAAATCCATGCAAAAATATAGAGGGTGTAGCAGAAGACGAACTGTATTTAATATAGACCTGTATACCTTCCATATGTATTACTTGTACATTAGTATTGATCAGTATCTTTGAGTTGTTATTTCCATTCTTTCTTTGAACTAGAGTCGTTTTACTACTGTGTGATAAATTATATTGGATTTAAAAGTTAGCATTGGTAAACCGTCAACTCTTTCTCTTCTATAATTTTCTGTAAAATATTTCCATACTTTAATCATATTAAATATACTCCATCATTCTACTATAAACGTTATGTTTTTTTCCCAGAGGTTGGTGTTAAAATAAAATTGAAAATTTCACTTTCCATAAATTCAAAAACGCTTTAGTTGCAAACTTCTTTCCCTTAGTGCCGGATTAAGGTCGGGTGGGGGGGGGGAGGGGCTCTAAGCACTGAACATATTACGGTGCCACCATTTCAAATCAAAGTACTCGTACATGTAGATCAAAATGATCATATACATTCAATTTATCATCAACAATTAATTTAATTTTAATTGTTTTCTGTTACTGTTGTTTTGTAGCTCTAAGCACGTTCTTAGTGTACATCATGTATAATCCGGCACTGCGTCATCCATCCAGCCCTGTAAAAGAGGTTCACGATATCATTATAGTTTATGTTAAAAACTGTTCACATTTTTTTCGGACAACCTGTTGACTTTATCACGATATAGCTTTGTGTTTTCGAGTATATATATATATATAGATATATATATATATATATATATATATATATATATATATATATATATATATATATATATATATATATATAATTGGTGTATGAGCTCAGCAGCTTTTTTTTGGGGGGGGGTAATGGGGGTTAGTGGTGTATGTATGTACTGTATGTGTGTGTGATTTAAGTTATTAAGTGTGCGAAATAAGTAGCTGTGGTACAGAAGATTCAACTTCGTACTAATTAAAATTTTATAAGGGCTCCATTTCTTTCATTTGTACACTATTAACAAATGTAAAATATGTATACGTCTTCTTTGAGATGGATCCCTGCTTGAAAACAGTGCTGTTGGTTATATTTATCATCAGAGTATCGTTTTTGCCCCATGCTCTTACGACGTCTGAAGCATGCTCGTTAAACTGCAGATGCAGTAGTAAGAATGTCCACTACGACGTTGTATGCCCAACATTCATTCCACAAATCCTGCCATCCAACACACATTTTGTAGAAGTTACAAATATGATAAATAAATCTACCATCAATCAACAAGATTTCAATTCAGCATCATGGACCAGTGTAAACGAACTACGTCTAAGCAGTAGTATAGATATAGAGGAAATCGAGGAAAATGCTTTCGGTAATCTCACTGGACTTTCATGTCTCCACATCCATTTCACGTACTTGACAAAATTAAGTCCTTTTGCCTTTGGTGGTTTGCAAAATTTGAGTCTCTTAAATATGTCCGGAAACGGTGGCATCAGTTTTACTCAACTGAGTAAAGCTGTGTCCATTCCAAATTCATTACAGAACCTCCAAGAGTTAATTCTAGTGAGCCTAAACAGAGACAACCAAGGAGAGAGCATTGATTATGCATTGTTTGAGGTCCTAGCAAACAAACCGTTGAGATACCTTGATTTAACTCGTGCCTTTTTCACAGTCCTAGACGTAGACTCGTTCTCCAACGTCCTTGCAGATACAACTCAAGTAATTAATATGTCCTATGCATTTAGTATTTGGAATGTTAAAACGCCGAGATATGAGAATCTTTTTCCAAATTTGGAAATAGTTGATATTAGTTACGCAAACATTCCATGGTTGAGGACATCCGTTGGTGTAAACCTGGTTTTGTCTTATTTCGATTGCCATTTTCCTTTCGTACTGTCCAATCAATTGAAACTAAATGCCATTTTAGACTCTAGAGAATTTGAGGTCAGATTGAATGGTGAAACGCGCGTCTCAGCAAGCTGTGTGCGTGAAATACGTAAAAGACTGGAGCTTAGCAATAATTTGTCGGCGAACAATCTTTCATATATGGAACAATATCCTGAATTTGAAACATTATTCCAAATAAACGTTCTTCTTGAGTGGCTGGACTTGTCAGCCAATGGTTTGACAAATATTCCTCGAAATTTATTTCAAAAAAATACTAAACTGAAAACACTTATTTTAGCAAATAACAAGTTGCAAGGAATTTTCTTTGAAATAAAACATCTTCAGCATCTCGAGTTCATGGATGTAAGGAAAAATGCGATTGCTTTCTTTGATAATTTTGCAGTCAAGTTTTGAGAGCCTATCGAGTTCAAAAGTCGGAGCAAACGGTACAGTTTTCAGTGTTCAATTCACGGACAACGATTTACTGTGTTCTTGTGAAACAGTGGGCTTCGTGCGTTGGTTTGTCACGACAGATGTAATGATACAAAATAGAGACGTATATACATGTTCCTTAAACAAGGAGATTGTTTTGATAGTTACAAAACATTACAAAAGTCTGAATATCAGTGAGCAAACGAAGATAATTATTATTGCAGTTTGCACCTCATTGGGTTGTCTTGGCATATTGGCACTTACGATTGGTTTAATTAGACACGTATGTCGCCGCCAACGAAAAATTGAAAGAATTCGACGTCTCATCAATAAATACAGAGTAGCCAATCCTCCAAATAAATATCTTCTCTTTTTGTCATTTTGCAGTAAAGATGATGATTTTGTCTCGCAGTATGTGATCGATGAATTGCGTCACCGTTTACTGGAGCGTTTACCAAATGGAGAAAATTTGGTATGTATCGGTGACCAAGAATTTGAATTGGGACGGTTTATTATTGAATAAATCATACAATGCATTAAAGCCTCAAGTGTGATGATGTTCATCATATCAAAAGCATTTTGTGAGAGCAATTATTGGGAATACGAGGCGATAGTAGCCCAGTTAGACAGAAAGCCAACTGTATTAATGTTTCGAGAGGACGTTGAACCAAAGAAATTACCAAAAGTTCTTCACAAACGTTTTAACCAGTTTGTGAGGGCACGCTGGATACATGATGAAAATGCCTATACACTGAAACTAGACTGGGATAAAGTATGTGACTCTATTTTAGAACTGGCTGGAAAATCTCTTGAAGGCAAATCTTCACATGAAATCCAGCTAACGTAACTTAATTGTGTATGATCATCTCATAAGATTATCTGATAGAGTACCCAGATAACGTTTTGTGTAAATACAAATTAATAGAACAAATCTGAACTTTTAAAACAACTGTATCGTCAAATGGCAATGAACATAGAAACCAATGACCAAAACCATTATAATTTGAGATTAGAATAGAAAAAATATCATTTGAAAAGGTGGTTGAATATAGACATTTTAGCCTCGTACAGTGTTTATAAAAATTGCATTCGATAAATTAATGTCAGAAAATCATTTATACTATGTGTCTCACATTAGGTACTTTATATATATTTTACGACTTGGTGATATTAAAAAATTGGCAAGAAGAGGGAATAAATAAACATGTTTCCTTTTTTAAAATTTGCATGTACATACGGGATTAATTTAACCAAGAAGATGGAGTGAGAAAAAATAGAAAACTTGACAAACGATATATTGAAGGTATACCTAAATGGAAAATGGCTTAAAGCAAACTGATTTGAGATAAAGAGGGGCACTACAAATCCATTATACAAACTCTGGATTATTAATGCCATAGAACTGTAGAACCTAGATAGTGCCTGAATTTTATATCCATGCTTGCATCAAATTTAAATCACAATGATATTTTAAATCAATGAACCGGACCTAGGGACACCATCAAAGAGGATTGACAGAAAAAATGACTGTCTATAGTAGATCCATTTTGATATTTTGCACAGGAGCGAGGTCCATGGAGTGTCACAATGAGTAACAGCATTGGGTGACACGAGAGAGAGAGAGAGAGAGAGAGAGAGAGAGAGAGAGAGAGAGAGAGAGAGAGAGATTACAACATAAATAGTCAAACAATTTTCTTTCACAATATCATGTCATTAAGTTGGCAGTATATAGGATTTCCTTTGTCCATCTATATCTCTATCTGATAAGTAATAGGGGCAGTGTCGTTATTTTCCTTTGGGCCGAGGTATTTGATTTTATATTAAGAGAATTAAAAGACATTTATTCAAATAATACTATGGATATAGTATGGTATTAATTTGCTATGTACCAGAGAAATATATTTCTTCAGCTATTTAAAGACAGTAGTTAAATAAAAAATATGTTAGCTTCTCCCTCAAAACACTAAATTGTAGGTCCCTAATATAACTGCGATATACTAAGGTACATATTGATGTGTTCAGATATACTGTGGTAAAATATTGTTCGTGGTACCTAACTCTAACAAATATTAAATGGACATGTCGACATAGATATAATACAGTCAGATTCATTCAGCTACAATATGGCCATGTCTTCTTGATATATGTCATATGGCCATGCTGATATAGATATCATATGGCCAGATTGATACAGATATCAAATAGCCGTGCTGATATAATTAATATAGTCAGGTTGACACAAAAGTGCCTCTGACATAACTTTCTCTGTAAACAATTTCGCTGCTTGTCCAACTTGGTTTATCATTTATAACTAAATTGTTTCATTGTTAAAAGATTTCAGTGAGTATATGACTTAAAATAAAGATGAGATGTCTTACCAATGATAATTCTATACACCTGGAAGTATTATGTACACATGCCTATATATCGTTAAGTTACTTACCAGTGCCTGTGTATTAGTAATGTTTGTAGAGAATTTATCTAATAATGTTGATTTTGATAAATTTGCACGTGAAGGAATATACTTTTGAGAACATTATATTTGCTGTAAAAGAAAACATGATATACATTATGCTGTAAACGAAAGACTTTATCAAATAGGCCGTCTACAGCGTCTTGTAGTGATGAATGTAGCATGATTTGCAGTCGGCCCATAGCATCTTTTAATGGTGAATATATTAAGGTTTACAGTCGGCCTACAACGTATTTTAGTGACGAATGTATTAGTTTTTGAAGTCAGCATAAAACGTCTTTTATTGGTTAATGTCTTAGAGTATACAGTCGGCTTGCGTCTTTTAGAGGTAGATGTATTAGAGTACGAAGTTGGTCTAGATTGTCTTTAAGTGTTGAATATATTAGGGTTTACAGTCGGCCTACAACGTCTTATAGTTGTGAATGCATTTTCATTTGCAGTCGGCCTAAGGCGTATGATAGTTGAGAATGTATTAGGGTATAAAGTCGGCCTATAATTTGTGATAGCGATGAATTTATTAGGGTCTACAGTTATTCTGCATCATGTAATAATGGTGAATTTATTAGGGTTTACAGTCGCCCTGCAAGATCTTATCATCTTGAATGTATCCATGTTTACAGTCGGCCTACAGCGTGTGATAGTGGTGGATTTAGTCGGGTTTCCAGTCATCCTACAGCGTTTGGTAGTGGTGAATGTATTAGTGTTTACAGTCAGACTGAAGCGTATGACAGTGCTGAATACAATAGAGTTTACAGTAGGTCTAGGCGTACTTTTGGTGTGTCTGAATTATATTGTCAATTTGAAACCACAACTAATTTCAAGGAATATTTTTATATAGTGTTCGATGACGATTTTTTTAATACTGGTTAGATATTGATATTGTGACAAAATTAGCGTGCTAGCTAGGTGTTCTAAGAGCTATGATTTGTATGTATGTATGTATGTATGTATGTATGTATGTATGTATGTATGTATGTATGTATGTATGTATGTATGTATGAATGTATGTATGTATGTATGTATGTATGTATGTATGTATGTATGTATGTATGTATGTATGTATGTATGTATGTATGTATGTATGTATGTATGTATGTATGTATGTATGTATGTATGTATGTATGTATGAATGTATGTATGTATGTATGCCGTTCTATTACATAATATTCTAGGTCTGAGAAGCTTGAGAACATATCCATGACTTTGTTTCATCATATCAATTACGTTTTCTTATAATCCATCAGCAATCTGTATGTTATTATTTTTGTCGTTTTAAAAATTTTTTAAAACAGTGCGTTGATCTTTTCCGTTTTTCTTTCGTGGTCCAAATTGTTTTTGAAAACAATAAATAAGGATGTCAAATATATTTTTGTCCGTGACTGGAACTGTCTTATGTTTGCCAATCATTTGATCATTGACATGATAAGCAGAAACATTCTTTAACGGGATAATTCATTCTCATTGTTTTTTCAGCGTGCATGTACAGTGCTCATGTAACCATTTTATCAATTCATCTCATTGTAATTATCTTTTGTTACATATGTTACCATATTTACTTGTTACTGTTTAAAACAACTGGGCTTTTATGATCGTTGTAAACTCATTTTACACCGTTGGTTTATTACGACATGATAGCAGTATTCGAGGATTAATAAATCTTTAGAAAATTTTGTTTCGGCGCAGTCTAAAAGACCAACAGGAAGGCCACCTAAACTATCATAGTCAATACTTCACAATGTACTTTCAATTATTTTAAACGTATGCATAATTTCAAGCTGATGTCAAACTTTAGTCTGTATAGAATATGTTTCGTTCAATCGTTGTAGATTGACCCTGTAAGTTTAGAAAAATTTAAAATTGTACTGTAAAGGTAACTTTGAATGGTAATCAGATCTAAATATTTCATGTATTCCTACATCACACCTAACATTTTTGCCTATAGCTTGCATGTATATCGTCATCTTATTGAACTTAAAATTAGATATATTTGTAACACCTATATTATCTTGAATGTAGTCTTTTGACAAAGCTGTCTTTGCGCACACACAGCCTATCAAAATTTGTAAATAAAAAGAAATTAGTCCTTCATACCGATATGGTCTTTTTCATGTCACGTTCATTATTTTTGTCTATCACCTTTTTAAATGCCGTTGAGTTCGATATCATATATCAATATTTATGTGTTGTAAATGGAATAATAACTTGTTTTCAGACCATTGCCTATACCTTTTTATTTTCTGACCATTGCCTATGCCGTTTTCCAACCATTGCCTATACTGTTCAAAGGCATTCTTTGAGCACATGTTTCTTGTCCCATATATATATATATATATATATATATATATATATATATATATATATATATATATATATATATATATATATATATATACGAATGTTTAATTGCATCACAAAAAGGTACAGACTGTGCTCCCAGTATGACCGAAATAGCGTTTTTATTGACCAAGTTGTCATCACTGGTCTCCATGATGGATAATCATTTTAATATAATGCTTCAGATGAGTTCTAGTTCTTCCCGAACTAAAACTGTGTCGATATGATACCGAATGTGATCGCCAAGCCAGCAGTCTTGGCCATGTTAAAGGTAATATATTTTTTCTGATCCTAAAGTAATATAAATATTGTGTGAAGGTCATAACGCTTTGTATGATGCCTACCTGCTCCTAAATGACGTTGGCGGTGATGTGTGTATGTTGTCTCCAATATAACAGCTCTCAAACCCATCTTGAAATAATTGTCACCTATCCTTCTAGAAGAATGGAATGGTCATATGTACATGAACCTTTTATGAAATGAAATCTTCTTCTGACGCCTAGCTTTGCCGAGATGAAATTAGTGCCTATCTGACATCCTATAATGCTACGCAGGGATCCATTCTCAAAAGATTGTATAGCATCTCCTCAATTGGTCTTTATATTGCAACGGTCTTAGGTGGTTGCAGACTAAAACTAAATGTAAATAGTCCAAATCGTTCATCCTATCTATTAAAATCACACTGATCACCCTGAAGTCAGTTTGTTATGGATACTCCTGAAATCATTTTGACATGGCAAATTCACCAAAATGTTTATAATTTTTTTATAGTTTATCGTAAATAAATAGTGCAGATCGTATATCCATAAAGGCCACTATACCAGACAATTTGAACTTTTGTATCGCTTTCACAATCAGAGATTGATTCAACACTCGGACTTTACATAGCGAAAGTGTCTTAGCATGGATTCCCCGAAAACATAATCTATAGATGAAGGTTAAATCCTTCGAGTAAAGTTTTCATTATATATATGTTGTCCTTTGAGTCGCTGGGACCATTGCACCATAATGATATTGTTTATGCTGTCGTAGTATTAGATGTGTAGCCTTAAAGAACAAATTAAAAAACTCTACTCCAGAATCCAATATATACACTGGTCAAAAGAGTTCATAGTACACTCAATATCGCGTTTTCTAACTGTTTATTTAACCGGGTAATCGAAGTACCCAGGAACAGTCAGCCAAGATCAGGATCTGGTCTCCGTCTCATATCTCTCTCTCTCTCTCTCTCTCTCTCTCTCTCTCTTTCACACACACACACACACACACACATCTCTCTCTCTCTTTCTCTCTCTCTCTCTCTCTCTCTCTCTCTCTCACTCTCTCTCTCTCTCTCTCTCTCTCTCTCTCTCTCTCTATATATATATATATATATATATATATATATATATATATATATATATATATGGAATTGTGCCGTCCCACACCAATCGTTTCATTGAATAATACCATCCTTAATTAAGTATATATTATGCCTAAAATCTGCCGCAACACTCGAGTGGAGATTATATATGGAATTGTGCCGTCCCACATCATCGTTTCATTGTAAATATCCATCCTTAATTAACTTAAGTACATGTAGTGCCGTCCCCCAAGCATATCTTCTGGGCGGTCTAAGATGGCTTTTGCCACGTCAGGCCTCCCGCCGGAGATGTATGTTTCGGGTTACTTTGGGCTTACTTGGATGTGAAGGCAACCAAGGAGTTCCAAAGATGTGTTGTCGTATATGTAACCTCTGGGTCTCTCTGACGTCATAGGGCGCCAGCGGGATTGCCAAATGGGGTTTTCATGTATGTGCTGTCCTTAATTAACTTAATTAACTTAATTAAGTACATGTAGTGATGTCCCCCGAGCATATCTTCTGGGCGGTCTCAGATGGCGTTTGCCACGTTAGGCCTCCCGCCGGAGATGTATGTTTCGGGTTACTTTGGGCTTACTTGGATGTGAAGGCAACCAAGGAGTTCCAAAGATGCGTGTTGTGCTGTCCTTAATTAAGTTAATAAAGTAACCTCTGGGTCTCTCAGACGTCATAGGACGCCAGCGAGATTGCCAAATGAGTGTTATTTTTTTAATAATTAGAGGTAAAATGTATTATATAAATAATGGATATCAAAGATGTAAATTCTATAATTGCTGAGATCTCAAATTTGAAGAATCGATGGATAGTATTATCTGAAGATCTCGACTGTGACAGGATTGCCTCGGAATATGAAGACATTGAGTATCAGTTTAGTAAGGGTCGTTATGTTTTACCTAAGATGTACAGGCTCGTGAAAGGAATTCAAAAGTCCATCAATGCTTGCTTGTACGGTAACGACATTAATGTATTTATAACGCTATTTAGCACCGTTGAAGCAATACGTCAAAAGCTCGGCCAAGAGTATCAAAAACGAGCTGAAATTAGTTCTAAGGTTTGTGATCTTAGAAAAATATGAAACGAGGAAAAACCAGTATCCTAACCACGTGAGCTTTACTATAAAAAATAGGCCTTCAGTAAATTTTTCAGTAAAAAATTTATTTTTTTTAGCGTTTTTTGTAACACTCACATAGGATTTTCTCCTGAAAGAATACTCATCAGTTTGGGCTTGCTCATGCAGTTATGTGCGTACTGGATGATCTGGTTGTGGTAGCAAGTAATCACCGCGACGCCTCCATTTTCACGTAGTTGTTGTTGTTGCCGCGTCGTTAACAAAAATCGTTCATCGCCGTTCTCAGATATTACAATTCTGAAACCCCCAGCGATGTTATTTCTGAAACACTCGCGGATAGCGTCGAACAGTTTAACCTTGTCGGAGATGGATACGTTAGCTTGATGGTACATTATTTAATAACTCAGCTTTTAATTGTGATAGTTTCACATTTGAAAACTCAGTTCACAAACAATATATGGTAGGTGAATCGTTTACAACTAGATTAGCCCGAGAGCGGCTAGCAGCAATTAGAAAGTTTCTACCGGTTCGTGACAGACTTCGCGAGAAACTTCAACAACGACAACAAGCGCAGACTGACTTTTCTGTGTCAAGTGAACAACTGTTTACTCCGATAACAAGTGCGACCAAAGATGTGAAAAAGTTAACTGAAGCAGCGATATACGGAGATATTCCTGAACGAGAACGAGCAAGGAAGGCGCCGCTGCTTGATACGCTTGAAAAGATAGCAGCGGAAACTGAAAAGACATCAGCGTTGTTACAAAAAAACCCACCTGGTCCGAAAAAGACCAATGATAAAATAGTAGATGAATTATGCGCGCGATTTAACGAAGAGTTAGCAGCAATTGATAAGACTGACCATGTAGAGTTTCCTGCACTTGTTGTTACGACGTATGAAAACAGAAGAAAATGTTAAAACCAGAACAGCACAAGTATGTAAGAGGTATACAACATTGGGCTAATATATTTTACAAAATTAAAACTGAAACAGGTAAAGTTGACAGCGACAATGCGTCATATATTGAATATCTCAAAATGGTGAGTACAGTGTATAATAAATATGAAGAACAAAAATCACAAAGAAAACCACAAAGACTGCAGCGGCGGCGACACCAACCTGCAAAAAAATATCTTTTTCACCTGCTAAACAAGAAGAATCTCAACAACAACTACCACCCCAAGCTTCGCTTGGACTTTCGCCTGGACCATCTGATCGAGATGATGATGATCCTTTTAGTTATTTACAAAGAATGGATTTAGAAAAACTGGAGGAAGCACCTGATTATAGTAGTGGGGAGGGATTTTCTAAATCTCAGAAATTGTCAGTAATTTCAGGTAGTGGTCTAGTTAGTTGTCCTGGTAATATTCTCAGTGATATATCACGGTTAGAGGTTCTCATCGGAGGGAAACGAGCCAGAAATAACTCACCGTAAGTAATTAATGAAGCAGCTGATATCTGTAGACGATTATTTGCCGGCGGTATCATGGACATTGATGTATATCGAGAACTTATTGCTGAATTAGTTGAAAATCACAGAGACGCTCATGGTTATTACAGCGATTGATCACTAATTGAAAAACTACTAGTTTTATAACAAGATGATCATACACTACAACCATGATAAACCCGTAAGCGTCTACGTGGTGAACTCACGATTGCCTGTTTATAGAGCATATTACGGAGATGGTTTCGGCAGTACCATTGCGGGGCTATTTACAAGAATGGCCCCAAAAGTAGCACCGTTAGCTAAACAATTATCAATGAAGGCCATTGATGTTATTCGTGATAAGGGAATCAGCGCTGTTGGAAATCTTGCCGGAAAGGCATTTTCTGCCGCGAAAGATAAAATAGCATCATTGGTGCGAAAGAAACCAACGGTGCTGCCATCAACTACAGTGATGCCTGCAAAAATCAGCGAAGCAATAAATAGCGCAGTGGAAGAAAAACTAGCGTCGTTGGGTGCTTCGGTGACTCCGTCGCCATTGACGGATTCGCCGGTAACAGGTAGCGCTATCATGAACGCGATAGCAGGAAGTGGTTTGAAACGAAAACAAAAACGACAATGATTACAAAGAGTTTCACAATTGAAAAAACTAGTGTGAATAATATAATGTTTAAACGAACAGCCGACAACGCGTTTGATATGGAAGCCCCAGTACCCAAGGACAATTCCGTCCGCGATTATCAATACTATTCCTATCATGCAATACAACCCGACCTACGATCGCGAATTGAACTTCAAGTTCAAGATACCAGTAAATACTTTTTGCCATGTGAAGCATTTATTGAAATCGAGGGAAAACTCGTAACAAATGTTGCAGCTGATACCTCATATGCAGATAATGTCCGAGTTGGTTTTGTTAATAATGGCATAATGGCGTTATTTGAAAGTGCAAGATATATCATTGATGGAAAAGAAATTGAATCAATAGACCGTGAAGTTGATGTTGCAACAACAATAATCGGACTAGCAAGATATTCTGATGATTATACAAGGTCGGCTGGTCCGTCTATGATGTTTGCAAAGGATACCTCTGATAACGCTGACCACCTTCAATACATTAAAGTGTTAACACCGCAAGACACTTCAGTTGCTAATCAACAAGAAGCGGCTAATCCAGAACGTCGAGCCAGACCAGGCGCTGATTTTGATATTCTCGGAGGCGTTAATGGTAATTTCAATTCAGGATTTGCAACACGAAAAGGAGCATTGCACGGACCACAACGATATTTTTCATGTGCGATTCCACTCCATCACATATTTGGATTCTGCAGAAATGTCAGAAAAGTCATCTATGGAGCCAAACACACAATCGCGTTAGTGCGAAAGGGCAATGACAATGATGCAATTTGGCGTACTGGTGCCGCTGATGGTAAAGTTGTTTTGAGTAAAATAGTATTGTGGATGCCAGTAATGACCCCATCAATTACCACGGAAGAGCGGCTACTTTCATTTATGGACACAGGTGGCAAATCATTGATAAGTTGGCTAACAACAACAACTGATGCCAAAGAGGATAATGTTGCTGATACATTTACATGGCACCTGGCATCAAAACAAGGCGTTTCAGCTCCACGTCATATATTTATAGCGCTGCAGAATCGGGATAAATTAGGCTCCCAAGAACGCAGTCATATGATATTTGATCGATTAGGAGTCAAGGAGGTTTCACTGAGAATAAACGGACAACAAAAACCATCTGAGGATATACAGCTTGATTACAACACTAACCACATAGCACGTGTGTATCATCGGATGCTGTCATTTATGGCCCGTGATCAAAATGTTGATACTGCTTTACAAATATCGCAACTTGATTTTAAAAACCTATATCCGATTTATTACTTTTCGCTGGAGCATCTTGATTTAACAAGGCAATCCGTCGTTGACATACATTTTAGGGCTCGTATAGATCCCGATGGTGTTAATTATAGAGCGGTTGCTGTTATTCTCAGCGACAATTCAATGTTGTTAGAAGGGGCTGGCGGACGAATCAGAATCGTTGATACACCAGTGGAAAATGTGTAAACGATTCACAATTAGATCAATTGAAAGCATAAATGTGTTTTACAATAAAATGACATATAATGTTGTTAGTGTCAAGCTGACTGATGGTCAGGTCACGAAATTGCGATCAAAATCCGCTAAAGAATGTGGAACCACAATAACGTTAAAACCAGCGCAGATGTCCGGCGGTACACATAAAATATCACTGACGGATCGTCAAATAAAACATTTCAATGATGCGCTAAAGAATAAGAGAGGGGTTCAAATTGTATTTTCAAAGACTGCAGTCGCCAACATGATAAAATCAGGTGGTATATTTCCATTGTTAGCCGCAATACCAGCATTGATTGCAGCTGCTGCCCCAGCGGTGGCGAAAGCGGCGGCGTTGGGAGCCGTTGGGACCGCGGCAGGGATGGCGTTGAAAAAGGCAACTGGGAAAGGATATAAAAAAAGGGAAAGGGTCTAAGACTACCAGGAACCCCGTATTCATGGTACAGCGGGAGATCCGTTCAGGGATCCAGTCTGAGAATACCAGGAACGGTTTATTAGTTGAAAGCCCAATTCTCCCTATGTCCAATTTTGATTTAATTGATGCTGCTAAAAAACTAGCGATAAAAAACTTCAGAGGGTTTTTTATGAGAGATCAATTACCGAGAAAACCTAAACGCGTTGAAACCGGTATCATCAATCTTGATAACAGTAACGGATCGGGGAACTCACTGGGTTGCATACGCGATTGATCCACGTGGGATTGTCTATTTTGATTCATATGGGTTAGCTCCGCCAAGCGAGTTTATGCGGTATATAAATTCTTCGATGAAACTCAAAGAGTTTCCGATTTTTTATTCCACGCTGCCAACACAACAATTAAATGATCCACCGATATGCGGCCGTGAAGTATTAAATGTCCTCGCAGAGATTTCATCGTCACAGAAACCACCTCATCTGGTTGTAAATAAATACACGAGTGGGAAATTATGAGGTAATTTTAGAGAATCAATAAATTGAAAATACTAGAGTCTTTATAATAATGATTGATATTTGGGGACAATCTCTGTCAATGTCGAAACCCACCGCGAAAACATCTGCGGGTTCTATCGAGGATGTAAAAAAAATAATTGAAGATGAAATCGCTGAGACGTTAAATTTAGCAAGTGTTGACCCGAACGAAATAGTTGTATTTCAAGATCGCCAGGGTAAATTGAAAAGCAGTAATATATCCGCGGATGACATTTTGATACGGCAGCGCGACGCCGCTGAAAACTCTATTGTATGATCGCCAGGGTAAATTGAAAAGCAGTAATATATCCGCGGATGACATTTTGATACGGCAGCGCGACGCCGCTGAAAACTCTATTGCGCTGTATTCCAACGGCAGACAACTTAAACCAGGCGCAATTGTGTCTACGATCACCGACAGGATTACCGCCCACGACAGCATGATTACCGCCCATGACAACATGATTGCCGCCCACGGCCCTGAGCTGGATGATTATATACGAGGTTATAATAATTTTCGCAAAAATGTCGTACATAAATTCTTTGGAACCCCGCTTGTGGTTGGCATGACTCTCGCTGAAATTAAAAACTTTCTATCTTTATTCTTTTTTAACAAGGAAGCGGGAAGGATGATGAATGAAAATGAAATCAAGGCAAATTATCTCGATATTTACAATGATATTTCTAAAATAATAGAAAATCTTGAAAAAGTACAAAAACCCACTAACGACGTCGTTGTTAAGTTTTTTGGAACCCCACTTGTGGCAGGTATGACTCTCGCTGAAATTAGCGAGTTTATTGGCAAGCATACTCAAAATGCCAACGTCGCTAATAGTTTCTTTGGTGTCCCAGCTACATCTACGATGACTCTCAAAGATATTAATATGTTTATGGTGAGACAAACAACACTTAATACCATCGTGGATAAATTTTTTGGGAGAACACCTGTGTCTGAAACCACATCTTTGACAGGCCCAACCCTCGCTGAAGTTAAAAAAGCTATTGACATACGCACATCACCGCCATTGTCTTTTAGGAGCATCTCGACCTCATACAAAGCGTTATGACCTTCACACAATGTTTAAATGACTTTAGGATCAGAAAACAAATGTCACATTTAACATGACCAAGACTGCTGGCTTGGCGATCACATTCGGTATCATATCGACACAGTTTTAGTTCGTGATGAACTAGAACTCATCTGAAGCATTCTATTAAAATGATTATCCATCCTCGAGACCAGTGATGACAACATGGTCAATAAAACAGCTATTTCGGCCGTACTGGAAGCACAATCTGTACCTTTTTTATTTGCTGCAATAAAACATTGATATATACATCTGGGACAAGAAACAAGTGCTCACAGAAGACGAACGGCTGGCAATACAAAATCCTACGTTGTCCTTGTCTACGATCAATCGAGATATAACAAAAGATAGAGGCAATGGTCAGAAAATGTAAAGGTATAGACATTGGACAGAAAATAAAAACCGTATAGGCAATGGTTAGAAAATAAAAAGGTATAGGCAATTTTCTGAAAACAAGTTATTATTCCATTAACAAAACATACATATTCATATATGATACTAAACTCAACGACATTTAGAAAGGTGATAGACAAAAATAATGAACGTAACATGAAAAAGATCATATCGGCATCAAGGACTAATTTATATTTATTTATAAATTTTGAATAGACTGTGTGTGCGCAAAGACAACTGTGTCAAAAGACTACATTCAAGAGAATATAGGTGTTAGGAATATATCCAATTTTAAGTTTAGTAACATGACGATATATATGTAAGCTATAAGCAAAAATGTTAGGTGTAAGGTAGGAATAAATGAAATATTTAGATATGATTACCATGCAAATTCACGTTTGCAGTACAATTTTATTTTTTTCTAAACTTACAGGGACAATCTACAACAATTGAACGAAAAAAATTCTATAAAGAGTAAAGTTTGACATCAGCATGAAATTATGCATACGTTTTAAAGAATTGAAACTACATTGTGAAGTATTGACTATGATAGTTTAGGCGGCCCTCTGATAGTTTGTTGAGAGCGTCTAAACAAAATTTTCAAAAGATTTATTATTCTTCGAATACTGCTATCCTGTCGTAATTAACCACCGGCGTAAAATGAGTTTACAACGATCATAAAAGCCCAGTTGTTTTAAACAATAACAAGTAAATATAGTAACATATGTAACAAAATATAACTACAATGCGATGAAAGATTTATACCGTTAACGAATGTTTCTGCTTATCATGTCAATGATTAAATGAATGGCAAACATGCAAACAGTTCCAGTCACGGATACAAATATATTTGACATCCTTATTTAATTCTTTCAAAAACAATTAGGACCACGAAAGAAACATGGAGAAGATCAACGCACTTTTTCAGAAAATTCTTTAAAACGAGAAAAATAATAACATACAGATTGCTCATAGATTATTAGAAAACGTAATTGATATGATGAAATAAAAATAATATGATACGTTCTCAAGCTTCTCAGACCTAGAACATTATGTAATAGAACGGCATACATTCATCCATACATCCATCCATCCATCCATGCATGCATGCATGCATGCATGCATGCATGCATACATACATACATACATACATACATACATACATACATACATACATACATACATACATACATACATACATACATACATACATACATACATACATACATACATACAAACATACATACATACATACATACATACATACATACATACATACATACATACATACATACATACATACATACATACATACATACATACATACATACATACATACATACATACATACATACATACATACATACATACATACATGCATAAGCTAAATTGACATGCCTGATCTGCCGCTTGTAACATGTATTTGCATTTTTATATCATTTCCGGATTAAGAGCCTGTAACACATGAGCGTGAAATATGTTGTTTCCACCAGCCTCTCTCTTCAGTCCACTTCCCTTTACAGGTGTAGTCGGCGCTGTACAAGGAATAACCCTTTTAATGATTTTGTCTGTGATTATCCAGGGTAAAACAAACTCTCTCTCTCTCTCTCTCTCTCTCTCTCTCTCTCTCTCTCTCTCTCTGTCTCTGTCAAAAATACAACAGCAAAGCTAAAAGTTCTAATTGCAATTAATGTTTTGTCATTCGTTGTAAAATATCGTGTTTATCTACATTAAAATTGACAAAATCGACATAAAATGTAGTTCGGTCAAACAAATGCGTGATAAATATATATTTATATTAAATAATCATATAGGGAAAATATACAAATGAAGCAGCTACATATAGTGTTACAATGTCAAAACCGAAAATTTTAAGACATTTCTATGCGAAAAAAGGAGAGTTTTAATATTGTTTCATCATCTTTCTTATCAGTCAAATTTGTCCATTAGTGGTGCAACGTGGACGACGTAGAAAAAGCTTTAGTGGAAGTACATACAAAACTATATCATGCTTCTAAGGCTTCCCTCTTCCGCTCCAATAAAACAAATAATTTGCTGTTTCCTCTATTAGCCTATTAGATTTGGCAGGCTAAGATTACATACAAATATATTGTGGACTTTGGAACACTCGATTACCAAGTATATATTTATTTGTGTGTGTGTGTGTTTGTTTGTGTGTGTATGTATATATGTATGTATGTATGTATGTATGTATGTATGTATGTATGTATGTATGTATGTATGTATGTATGTATGTATGTATGTATGTATGTATGTATGTATGTATGTATGTATGTATGTATGTATCAATGAGAAAGAATTATCCTTTTAAAGAATGTTTCTGCTTATCATGTCAATGATCAAATGATTGGCAAACATACGACTGTTCCAGTCACAGTCACAAATATATCTGACGTCCTTTCTTATTGTTTTCAAAAACAATATGGACCAAGAACCTAGGACATTATGTAAAAGAACGGCATAACACCAACATACATACATGCATGCATGCAAGCATGCATGCATACATACATACATACATACATACATACATACATACATACATACATACATACATACATACATACATACATACATACATACATACATACATACATACATACATACATACATACATACATAAGCTAGATCTTCATGCCTGTTCTGCCGCTTTTAATATGTATTTCCATTTTTATTTCATGTTAGGATTTAGAGCCTCTAACACCTGAGAGGAAAATATGTTGTTTCCAACTGAGTCTCCCTTGAGTCCCTTGCCTTTACATGTGTAGTCGGCGCTGTACAATCAATATTCCTTTTGTTCATTCTCTGTGATTATCTATGGTAAAACAAAAAAACTCTCTCTCTCCCTCCTTCCACCCACCTCTCTATGTCTCTCTCTCTCTGTCTCTCTCTGTCTGTCTGTCTGTCTGTCTCTGTCTCTCTCTGTCTCTCTCTCTGTCTCTCTGTCTCTGTCTGTCTCTCTCTCTCTCTCTCTCTCTCTCTCTCTCAAAAATAAAACAGCAAAGCTAAAAGTTCTAATTGCAATTAAGTTTCGTCATACGTAAAAAAAAATCGTCTTCATCTAAATTAAAATAGACAAAAGTGACATCAAATGTAGTTCGGTCAAACAAATGCGTCATAAATATATATTTATATTGAATAATCATTAAGGGAAAATAAAGAAATGAAGCAGTTTCATATAGTATTACAATGTCAAAGCTGCCAATTTTAAAACATTTCTATGCGAAAAAGGAGAGTTTTAATATTGTTCCATCATCTTTCTTATTAGTCAAATTTGTCCAGTAGTGGTGCCACGTGGACGACGTAAAAACCGATTTAGTTAAAGTACACACAAAACTATATCTTACTTCTAACTCTTCCCTCTTCCGCTCCAATGAAAAGAATAATTTGCTGTTTCCTCTATTAACCTATTACCTTTGGCAGGCTAAGAGGACATGCAAATATAATGTGGACTTATGAACACTCGATTACCAATTACATATATTTGTGTATTCATGTATGTATGTATGTACGTATGTATGTATGTATGTATGTATGTATGTATGTATGTATGTATGTATGTATGTATGTATGTATGTATGTATGTATGTATGTGTGTGTGTGTGTGTGTGTGTGTGTGTGTGTGTGTGTGTGTGTATGTATGTATGTATGTATGTATGTATGTATGTATGTATGTATGCGTGTGTGTTTGTGTGTGTGTGTGTGTGTGTGTGTGTGTGAAAAGAGTTAGACCAGATAATTATCTAGGGTTACCGTTCCTGTGTGCTTCGAATACCCGGTTAAATGAACAGTTAGCAACCTCGATATTGAGTGTTCTAGTAACTATTTTAACCAGTGTATTTATTGGATTTTGGAGTAGTTTTTTTCTTTTTTTCTTTAAGGCTACACATCTAATACTACGACAGCACAAACAATATCATGATGGTGTATTGGTCCCAGCGACTCAAAGGACAAAAAATATATAACGAAAAAAACTTTACTCGAAGGATTTAACCTTCAATTTTATAGATTATGTTTTAATGGATTCTATTATAAGACATTTTCGCTATGTAAAGTCCGAGTGTTGAATCAATCTCTGAATTTGAAAGCGATGAAAAAGTTCAAATTGCCTGGTATGGTGGCCTTTAAGGATGTACGATATGCACCATTTATTTAGGATAACGTAGACAAATATATAAGCTGTTTGGTGAGTTCGCCATGTCAAAATGACTTTAGGAGTAACCATAACAGACTGACTTCATTGTGATCAATGTGACTTCCATAGATAGGACGAACGATTTGGACTATTTTGATTTAGTTTTAATCTAGAACCAACTAAGCTCATTGCAATATAAACACCAATTGAGGTGATGCTATATAATGTTTTGAGAATGGATCCCTGCGTAGCATTATAGAATGTCAGATTGGAAACAACAGACGCACATCACCGCCATTGTCATTCAGGAGCATCTCGACCTCATACAAAGCGTTATGACCTTCACACAATGTTTAAATGACTTTAGGATTAGAAAACAAATGTCACATTTAACATGACCAAGACTGCTGGCTTGGCGATCACATTCGGTATCATATCGACACAATTTTAGTTCGTGATGAACTAGAACTCATCTGAAGCATTATATTAAAATGATTATCCATCCTCGAGACCAGTGATGACAACTTGTTCAATAAAACAGCTATTTCGGCCATACTGGAAGCACAATCTGTACCTTTTTTATTTGATGCAATAAAACATTGATATATACATCTGGGACGAGAAACATGTGCTCACAGAAAACGAACGCCTGGCAATACAAAATTCTACGTTGCTCTTGTCTACGATCAATCGAGATATAACAGAGATAGAGGCAATGGTTAGAAAATGTAAAGGTATAGGCATTGGACAGAAAATAAAAACAGTATAGGCAATGGTTAGAAAATAAAAAGGTATAGGCAATTTTCTGAAAACAAATTATTATTCCATTAACAAAACATACATATTCATATATGATACTAAACTCAACGACATTTAGAAAGGTGATAGACAAAAATAATGAACGTAACATGAAAAGGATCATATCGGCATCAAGGACTAATTTATATTTATTTATAAATTTTGAATAGACTGTGTGTGAGCAAAGACAACTTTGTCAGAAGACTACATTCAAGAGAATATAGGTGTTACAAATATATCTAATTTTAAGTTTAGCAAGATGACGATATACATATAAGCTATAAACAAAAATGTTAGGTGTGAAGTAGGAATAAACGAAATATTTATATCTGATTACCAAGCAAAGTCACGTTTACAGTACATTTTCAAATTTTATACACTTACAAGGTCAATCTACAACGATTGACCGAAAAAAGATTCTATATAGAGTATAGTTTGACATCAGCTTGAAATTATGCAGACGTTGAAAAGAATTGAAACTACATTGTAATCTATTGACTATGATAGTTTAGGCGGCCCTCCTGTTGTTTTGGTGAGAGCGCCTAAACAAAATTTTCTAAAGGTTTAGTATTCTTCGAATACTGCTATCCTGTCGTAATTAACCACCGGTGTAAAATGAGTTTACAACGATCATAAAAGCCCAGTTGTTTTATACAATGGCAAATAAATATGGTAACATATGTAAAAAGAAAAGATAATTACAATGAGATGAATTGACAAAATGGTTACATGAGCACTGTACTTGCACGCTGAAAAATCAATGAGAAAGAATTATCCTTTTAAAGAATGTTTCTGCTTATCATGTCAATGATCAAATGATTGGCAAACATACGACTGTTCCAGTCACCGTCACAAATATATCTGACGTCCTTACTTATTGTTTTCAAAAACAATATGGACCAAGAACCTAGGACATTATGTAAAAGAACGGCATAACACCAACATACATACATACATACATGCATGCATGCATGCATGCATGCATGCATGCATGCATGCATCCATACATACATACATACATACATACATACATACATACATACATACATACATACATACATACATACATACATACATACATACATACATACATACATACATACATACATACATACATACATAAGCTAGATCTTCATGCCTGTTTTGCCGCTTTTAATATGTATTTCCATTTTTATTTCATGTTAGGATTTAGAGCCTCTAACACCTGAGAGGAAAATATGTTGTTTCCAACTGAGTCTCCCTTGAGTCCCTTGCCTTTACATGTGTAGTCGGCGCTGTACAATCAATATTCCTTTTGTTCATTCTCTCTGTGATTATCTATGGTAAAACAAAAAACTCTCTCTCTCCCTCCTTCCACCCACCTCTCTATGTCTCTCTCTCTCTCTCTCTCTCTGTCTGTCTGTCTGTCTGTCTCTGTCTCTGTCTCTCTCTGTCTCTCTCTCTGTCTGTCTGTCTCTCTCTCTCTCTCTCTCTCTCTCTCTCTCTCTCTCTCTCTCTAAAATAAAACAGCAAAGCTAAAAGTTCTAATTGAAATTAAAGTTTCGTCATACGTAAAAAAAATCGTCTTCATCTAAATTAAAATAGACAAAAGTGACATCAAATGTAGTTCGGTCAAATAAATGCGTCATAAATATATATTTATATTGAATAATCATTAAGGGAAAATAAACAAATGAAGCAGTTTCATATAGTATTACAATGTCAAAGCCGCCAATTTTAAAACATTTCTATGCGAAAAAGGGGAGGTTTAATATTGTTCCATCATCTTTCTTATTAGTCAAATTTGTCCAGTAGTGGTGCCACGTGGACGACGTAAAAACCGATTTAGTTAAAGTACACACAAAACTATATCTAACTCTTCCCTCTTCCACTCCAATGAAAAGAATAATTTGCTGTTTCCTCTATTAACCTATTACCTTTGGCAAGCTAAGAGGACATGCGAATATAATGTGGACTTATGAACATTCGATTACCAATTACATATATTTGTGTATTCATGTATGTATGTATGTATGTACGTATGTATGTATGTATGTATGTATGTATGTATGTATGTATGTATGTATGTATGTATGTATGTATGTATGTATGTATGTATGTATGTATGTATGTATGTATGTATGTATGTATGTGTGTGTGTGTGTGTGTGTGTGTGTATGTATGTATGTATGTATGTATGTATGCGTGTGTGTTTGTGTGTGTGTGTATGTGTGTGTGTGTGTGTGAAAAGAGTTAGACCAGATAATTATCTAGGGTTACCGTTCCTGTGTGCTTCGAATACCCGGTTAAATGAACAGTTAGCAACCTCGATATTGAGTGTTCTAGTAACTATTTTAACCAGTGTATTTATTGGATTTTGGAGTAGTGTTTTTTTCTTTTTTTCTTTAAGGCTACACATCTAATACTACTACAGCACAAACAATATCATGATGGTGTATTGGTCCCAGCGACTCAAAGGACAAAAAATATATAACGAAAAAAACTTTACTCGAAGGATTTAACCTTCAATTTTATAGATTATGTTTTAATGGATTCTATTATAAGACATTTTCGCTATGTAAAGTCCGAGTGTTGAATCAATCTCTGATTTTGAAAGCGATGAAAAAGTTCAAATTGCCTGGTATGGTGGCCTTTAAGGATGTACGATATGCACCATTTATTTAGGATAACGTAGACAAATATATAAGCTGTTTGGTGAGTTCGCCATGTCAAAATGACTTTAGGAGTAACCATAACAGACTGACTTCATTGTGATCAATGTGACTTCCATAGATAGGACGAACGATTTGGACTATTTTGATTTAGTTTTAATCTAGAACCAACTAAGCTCATTGCAATATAAACACCAATTGAAGTGATGCTATATAATGTTTTGAGAATGGATCCCTGCGTAGCATTATAGAATGTCAGATTGGAAACAACAGACGCACATCACCGCCATTGTCATTCAGGAGCATCTCGACCTCATACAAAGCGTTATGACCTTCACACAATGTTTAAATGACTTTAGGATCAGAAAACAAATGTCACATTTAACATGACCAAGACTGCTGGCTTGGCGATCACATTCGGTATCATATCGACACAATTTTAGTTCGTGATGAACTAGAACTCATCTGAAGCATTATATTAAAATGATTATCCATCCTCGAGACCAGTGATGACAACTTGGTCAATAAAACAGCTATTTCGGCCATACTGGAAGCACAATCTGTACCTTTTTTATTTGATGCAATAAAACATTGATATATACATCTGGGACAAGAAACATGTGCTCATAGAAGACGAACGGCTGGCAATACAAAATCCTACGTTGTCCTTGTCTACGATAAATCGAGATATAACAAAAGATAGAGGCAATGGTCAGAAAATGTAAAGGTATAGGCATTGGACAGAAAATAAAAACCGTATAGGCAATGGTCGGAAAATGAACAGTTATAGGCAATGGTTAGAAAATAAAAAAGGTATTGGCAATTTTCTGAAAACAAGTTATTATTCCATTAACAAAACATACATATTCATATATGATACTAAACTCAACGACATTTAGAAAGGTGATAGACAAAAATAATGAACGTAACATGAAAAAGATCATATCGGCATCAAGGACTAATTTATATTTATTTATTAATTTTGAATAGACTGTGTGTGCGCAAAGACAACTGTGTCAAAATACTACATTCAAGATAATATAGGTGTTAGGAATATATCCAATTTTAAGTTTAGTAACATGACGATATATATGTAAGCTATAAGCAAAAATGTTAGGTGTAAGGTAGGAATAAATGAAATATTTAGATATGATTACCATGCAAATTCACGTTTACAGTACAATTTTATTTTTTTCTAAACTTACAGGGACAATCTACAACAATTGAACGAAACAAATTCTATAAAGAGTAAAGTTTGACATCAGCATGAAATTATGCATACGTTTTAAAGAATTGAAACTACATTGTGAAGTATTGACTATGATAGTTTAGGCGGCCCTCCTGATAGTTTGTTGAGAGCGTCTAAACAAAATTTTCAAAAGATTTATTATTCTTCGAATACTGCTATCCTATCGTAATTAACCACCGGCGTAAAATGAGTTTACAACGATCATAAAAGCCCAGTTGTTTTAAACAATAACAAGTAAATATAGTAACATATGTAACAAAATATAACTACAATGCGATGAAAGATTTATCCCGTTAAAGAATGTTTCTGCTTATCATGTCAATGATTAAATGAATGGCAAACATGCAAACAGTTCCAGTCACGGATAGAAATATATTTGACATCCTTATTTAATTCTTTCAAAAACAATTTGGACCACGAAAGAAACATGCAGAAGATCAACGCACTTTTTCAGAAAATTCTTTAAAACGAGAAAAATAATAACATACAGACTGCTCATAGATTATTAGAAAACGTAATTGATATGAAGAAATAAAA